>RCUC01000140.1:0-52245 GCA_003697995.1 Taxidea taxus jeffersonii | reverse complement strand
GGGTGAGGGTGGTGGGGTTACATCATATGTTTAAATAAAGTTTAAATAAAGTAAAAAAAAAATGACACTTTAGGTTGGTGGTCTTCCTCTCAAGAAAATATAACCCCAGTGTAATGATTTTTTTAAAAATTGCAGTAGAGGGTCATATTACAATATCTTTGACTAATATTCCTCAAAACTTTTAAGATTATCTAAAACAAGGGAAGTTTGAGAAATTGTCACAGCCAAGAAGAGCCTAAGAAGACATAATGTAATATACCAGATGGGATCCTGGAACAGAAAAAGGACATTACAGCTAAGACTAAGGAATTCTGAATAGACTATGGACTTTAGTTAGTAATAATGCATTGATATTCGTTCACTAATTATAGCAAGTATATCATACTAAGGTAAGGTGTTAATAATAAGGAAAACTGTGTGTATGGGGCAGTGGGGAGCAACTAATATGAGAAATCTGCATTATCTCTTTAATTTTTCTGTATATTGAAAGTGTTCTAAAAATAAAGTCTAGTCTATTTATAAAAATAGTACACAATTCACAAGCCTGGAGCATAGACAAATTATTCAAATATAATGTGGAATAAAAAAAGACAAATATATGCATTTTTATGATTCCAAATATATGATATTTCCAAAAGTACAAGGCAAAAAATAACTATGTGATAAAGCTCAAGGTGGTGGTATGGACTGCATGGGGAGAGTAAAAGCTTTCTGGGGTACTGGCAATATTCTATATATTGATCTAGGTATTGGTTATGCAGGTACTTGCATAAGTAAAACATTGTATGTAAACCATAGCTCAATGAAGAGATAGAACCACCTCTTATTCTCCAAGACTATCTTCTCACTCTCTTTCCCCTTCCTCATAGTAAAACTCTTCAGAGTGTCAGCAACATGTTCTCTTTCCCTTTTAATTCCCTCTTCAATCCCCTGCAATCTAGTTTTAGCTCTCACCAAAGCCTTAAAAAAAAAAAAATCACCAAAATGTTATTGCTAAAGCCAGGGAACTCTTTTCAGATCTCATCTTACCAGACGTAGAGATAGTCACTATTATTGGTGAACACCGTCTCCTCATTGAAATTTTGTTTTCCTTTGCTACTCTTGTAAAAGGATTAAAGACAGTGCACATCTCATTGCAATATTGTTGAGATGAGTTAAGCTTCTAAGATTTGTATGAACAGCTGTGCCTGGAACTTAAAATGCCACAAATTATATCCATTTGATAGGGATGATCTGCCATTACTCAATAAAAAGGACTTTTTTAAGAGTCTAGTCTGTTGAAGTTTTATATTTCACATTCTTATCTTTTGGAAAACAGTACTTAGCTATATTGGTAAGTGTTTCATAAAAAAAAAAAAGGTTTGAAAAACTCTGGGTTAAATGAGCTTATACAAGTTTTCACTGTATATATGTATGATATTTCCTTGTTTTTGACATGCCTATATATTTTGTAATTCTCCAATGGAAGATAAGGTATATAGCATTTCTGACTTTATCTAACCACAGAGTTTTGTTTATGCTATGTGATATTCTGCGGAATCCACCTGAAAAACTATTATGCAACACATAAAAAAAATAAAGGAATAAAAGCTTTTGAAAGTCCAGCCACTTTTTCCTTTAATACATTTGGAAATAGCATATATCCAATTAATAAAATCCTTAAGCTATTATAAATATCATTGTAGCTTTGGTTATCCCAGTTTTGGAAAATATCTTATCTGATTGTTTACCTTTTCATTTGCCAGAATTTAATAATATATTTCCAAAGCATGCCCAATAATTAGATATGCTTAATATATTAATATGGTATAATAGAATATTTCACTTAACAAAATAATCTATCTACAAAATTTTGGTTTATATATAATTACATGATTTGTTTTTAAACTCTCCTAGAATTTATTCTTAGCTAAGATTGTGCAGAATCAGATGTCTCCATTATTTAAATGTTTAAATGTTATCCTGTCATTCTTGAATAGATGAACATTAGACCTTTGCCTTTTCAACCTTCAACACAAAAATATCTTCAATGCCACATTTTTTTCTTTAAAAAAGTAAAATTCCACCATCTTAATATATTTCCTCCCTTTTTATGCAGTTATTCTGTTTGGCAGGAAATGAGCTCACATTTCCCTCTGCTGAAGAAAGCAATCTGTGAGTCATATACAGTTTGAGAAAAGCATCACCTTATTCAAAAGATAAATCATATGATATTGTTATGCTGAATGAATAAGAAAGCATGAATTGAGACTAGATTAGATGATTCCATTATAAAGACATCAAAGTAAACTGATCTGAAGGGTACACTGTGAATGGACTGAAATTCAAAGATATTGCATTGCTACATAAGTCTATGGGAATCTAATGAGCAAATGCTGATTTTCTATTATAGACTTTGAGAAGACTGAGGATTAATATGATCTCTATTTTAGAAAGCTTCTTATATTTACTACTCTCATCACATATGAAATCATATAATCAACTAAATGATTTTACTAGTATGATTTGTTTTAAAACTTCTCACCTTATCCATTAATGATTAAATAAAACTCTTTGCACTTTTAATACTTAAGTATTCCACTAGTTTTCTAGGGTGGAGGTAACAAAATATCAAAACCTGGATGGCTAATAACAATAGAAATATATTGCTTCACAGTTTTGAGGCCAGAAATAAAAAATCAAGGCATCAGCCATGCTCCCTGAGAAGGCACTTAGGGCAGATTTCTTCCAGGCCTCCCTTTAAGCTTCTGGTGGTCGTTTCTTGGCTGTTGGGAGCATTACTCCAGTTTTCACATGAGTTTTCCATGTGTGCTTTTTCATTCTAGTTATCCTGTTGTAATTGCCCCCAAATTTCATGGCAACAACAATCAGAATCAAATTTGCTCTTTTGTTTAAATTGAAATTTCAGTGAAGCCACTGAAGACTTTGATTCAGGAGGAACATGTGACACGAATAGGACACTGACTTTCCTTTTCTGCACTCTTTCTGCCTGTTCATTCTATGACTCCTATAATAACAGGAAAAATGTCTGCTTTAAAGAAGTAGAAAGGTGGACAGAGATTACCAATTTCTTTTATTGAGAAAGTGAAATTCTTTCCAGATCCTCTCAACATAACTCCTCATAATTTCCAAATACTGGCATATAGCAAAGGGGTGAAAGACAGTTTGGAGGGGCTAGAAATCATGAGTCATTTCCTGCTTTAAGCACAATCATCTCTAACTCCCCCCCCTCACTCCCACTAAATCGCAGTTCTGTTGTGAATGAATAATGATCGTTTGGGGTCACCAAATCTGAGTATTTACTTTAGACACTATGAAGTAATTGCAACAATAGGAATTTGCTGAGGTATGATGAAATTGAGTAGACTTTTGTTTCCTACACCTCCAGATTAATCATAAATGTGATTTAAAAATTTAACACAAAAAGTAAATATTTAGGACCGGAGAGTATCATCCTAGGTTTTTAAATAGAATGTATTTTGTCATATTAATCAATCTATCATCTCGCCAATTATATATTTTCTTTTTAAATGTTTAAATGTTTATTTATTTATCTGTGAGAGAGGGAAAGGGCAGAGGGAGAGCAAGAGTATCCTCAAGCAGATTCCCCACTGAGGACAGAGCCCAACACAAGGATTGATGCCTGGACTCTGAGATCATGGCTTGAGCCAAAACCAAGCCTGTCACTTAACCAACTGAGCCACCCTGACACCTCTCATCGATTATCTATTTAAGTTACATTAAGCATTTATAAAATATGAGCATGCACGGAAGCTTATTTATAAGGGTGCTCTTATTTAAACTTTTTCCCTCCAAGTGTATTGTTATTATAAATTGAAACATATTTCCTCCTAATGATGCATTTTAACATGGCTCATATCTTCTGAAATGTAGGAAATATACTTGTCTAAATATTATACAGAGAATCAAAATGTCCTTAGCAAAAATAATTTATCATTGAAGAGAGGTCTTAAAACATTCTGTCAGTCTAGTTCTTTACTCTTACTTATAAACAAACAAATAATTTTCATGTATGTATTGTGAATTTTGTCCTAATAATTTCATGTAGAATGAAGTTGTACATTGACATTTCTGTGTGTCACAGAGCTTTTTTTTCTGGCATATTGTTGTAAAATTTTCTGGGTGATGAAATATATTTTTGTTTACTTTTAGTCAGGATAGAACTGAATGGGAGAAAAAAAAAAAGTCATCCTCTGTAAAGTTAAACAAAAACAAAACCAAAACCAAAAACCTGTCATATGACAATATGCAAAGTACCAACTAGAATTGAGTCCCTTCAGAGCAGGCAGAAGTAAAAATAAATGCCATTAAAGTTAAACACTATTGTTGAAAAGAGAACTTAATGAAAACAGTGAATCAAAAATAAGATGTCTTAAGGGTAGTAAAATGTCTAAGATAACTTAAAGCCTATAACTTTGTCTTATATTATTTCATATATATCATATAAATGGCACTGACTGTTCTTGGGAAAACAGTAAGTAATACTTAGAAAAATAATATTTTCAACAAAGACATTGTCTAGTTACAATCAAACATAACATATCTAGATGGTTCAGCAATTCAATAAAATCGACTGCAAATAATTTGAAGCAGGTTGTATCAGAATAATTCACAACTAGAAAATTATCTTCATAAAATGTGGCTTCAAACATAAATTTGGCAAAGTACAATACAATATCCACTTAAAATTTTAACTTTAAAAAGCCACAATCAAAGTTGCAGTGAACTATCTTATGGTATGTGAAGTGTCGGAAATCTTCCATAGATTTTTTCCCCCATTTTCGGAAATCCAATGTTCTATTCAAACAGCTAAAGCAACACATCATTTAAGTCAAAAGAAATGGATAAGTGTAAAACATCAGGACAATTTTATCTCCAGATATAAGACTTGTTTTTAGTGTTCATTTTTGTTTTGAGTACAGACATACATGATAGTCAAGGAAAATTTTAAATCATAGAGACATAGAAACATCCATTCAAGAATTTTTTAATTAATTAATTAGTTAATTAATTAATTAATTTATCAGAGAGAGAGGGAGAGAGAGCTAATGAGCACAGGCAGACAGAGAGGCAGGCAGAGGGGGAAGCAGACTCCCTGCTGAGCAAGGAGCCCGATGTGGGACTCGATCCCAGGACGCTGGGATCATGACCCAAGCCGAAGGCAGCCGCTTAACCAACTGAGCCACCCAGGCGTCCCCCATTCAAGAATTCTTAAGTGCAAAATATATATTCTCAGTTTATTGAGTAGTTTCAGCTTAGTGAGGCCTGATGAGAATGCGATTTTCCATAAAATATCCCTTTCTTGTGCTATTTTGAGCCCCTCATTGCATCAAGAAGAGGTCTTCAAATATTTAATTTTCATTATTTTCTGTTCATGTTGTTTATTAAAACTCTCTCCAATCTAGTTTAAAATTCTAATATCAAAATCATTTCAGAATTTACATATTCCTATTTCCATAGCAGGGCCATCTCTGGACTGGAGGCAGGGGACATGCCTGGCTCTGAGACACTAGTCCTACCCAGATCCCCTGGTGTGGGGCTAGAAAGGGATTAGAAGGGAATATAAAGATCCTCTTAACACACATGACCAGTCATCTCTTGCTGAGAGAGGTGTTCTTACCTGTCTCCAGGTGTTGTCAGTTTCCCTCTCTGATGTGGTTGACTTTCTGGATGTCGAGGGTTACCCATAGGAAACAGAAGTCATTAGAGTATACAAAAGGATTACTTACAACATGCAGGCATGAACTAACTTTATATTTTACTATTCCTTCAAAATGTTTCAGGAGGAGAATTTCTTCCCCTAATTCTTGGTGATAATTGCACAGTTCCCTGATAAATCTGTTTATCATTTATTATTATTATTATTATTATTATTATTGATTATTCTGTTGTAATAAATACACGGTTCCCTTTAAGTCACTAAGCATAAAAATGCTTTTTTTGCTATTGTTTTTGGGCCTGACAGGAGGAAGGCAGGATGGGCTGTTCACAGTGTGATAGATAAAGGTACAGGGCCATTCTGCCAGTTTTTATGAGTGTGGGTAAGGGCGATTGTAGTGGATTCTGGCTCTGTTTTATAGAAGTTCCTTGACATTTCTTCTTAAGATATGAGTATTAAATTCTCTTGTCCTTTAATTTGGATCTTAGCTAAAATTTCAGGACTAGTGGATAGATCTCACACATAATCTGTATGTGAATAACTCACTAAAGATGAGTTATTCTACTTTCTGGGTTTGGGTGCAAAAGGAGCTAACGTCTGTTTCTTTCTTTTCTTCTGGTTTCTCTTATTCTAAAAGCCCACTCTACTTTTCCATCATTATCTTATTCCAGAAAGTGCTATGAAAATTTTTCTCATATTTCATTGCAAATGAAGATTTTTCAAACTTGAAATTCAGCTCTACCATTCCACAACCTCATCCCAAGTTCTGGAAAAGGGTTTACCTACATATTCTTTTTAAGAATTTGCCTTGAAATTCTCCATGATAAATTTTTATATATAGACCATAATTAATACGACTATTGAGGAGCACTAATCATCTTTATTCCATTTTGTTCACAGCTAACTAATTGGTATGCTTCAGTAATTTTAATACCATGTAAAATTGATCCTCAATCAACTTCATATATTTAGAAAATAAAACACATGGAGTACTTTTTTTTAAGTCATTTTATTGATGTTTCTAGGTTAACTTTATTCCTTCATACCTCTTTATAGTTTATATTTTCTTTTTAAAATATATTTTATTTATTTGAGAGAGAGAGAACATGTGCACACAATTGGGGGAGGGGCAAAGGGACAGGGAGAAACAGACCCCCTTCTGAACAAGGAGCCCCAGGTGGCAGGGCTCAATCCCAGGACTCTGAGATCATGTCCCTCCTTTGTCACCTGTCTGGTTGGCTTCGAAGAGGAGAGCATTGACCTACTCTGAGACATTTCCTGCCCCCAAATTCCCTGGTATGAGACAGAAAGTGGTAAAGAAAGGAAAGACCTAACTTAATCAGTCCCACTTCACCTGTATTTCAACTACAGTATTCCAGAATGTTTAACATTTTTTCCCCCCCTTGGTTAACAAGTTCCTGAAATCTTTTATCAGTTTATTGGAATCAAAATCCAGAGATGCATCCTGAAAATGTGTTTTTCTTTTTCAGAAACTATTATTGGATGGTACTATTTTGAGCTCTTTATTCTAATACACTTAAGTTGCTTAGATTAAAATATTTAGGAATTATTTCTTGAGAAATAATTACCTAAAAATTATGTAATTATTATTATTAATCAACATAATAATTCTCTGTTTTATATAAAGTAAGCAATGCTTTAGAGGGAAAATTTTGCTAACATACAATCCAGAAAAGGAAACAGTTCAATGTTTTAGAGACAAATAGAGCTCAGTTCAAATTCTAACAATGGTAATTTAGTAACAATGTGATCTTGGCCAAGTTTAAATCCTTCCAAACATCCTATATTACAAATGCAAAATTAAAATAATGTCTATCTTATAGAGTGGGTGTAATAATTTAATTTATATTACTCATGCAAATTATCTGATAAAGACAGCACAATTATTTTTTTTTAATTTATATTTTTAATTTTTTAAATTTAAATTCCAGTTAAAGCGTTTATTTAAATTCTAGTTACACATATGGTGTAATATTAGATTCAGGTGTAAAATTTAGTGATTCATCACTTACATACAACACCTGGTGCTCATCACAACAAATGCCTACCTTGGTTCCCATCACTTATTTAACCCACTCCCGGACCCACCTTCCTTCTGATAACCATCAGTTTGTTCTCTATAGTTAAGAGTCTGTTTCTTTCTTTGCCTCTCTCTTCTTTCCCCTATGATTGTTTCATTTTTTATATTCCACATATGAGTGAAATCATATAGTCATTTGTCTTCCTCTGATGGACTTATTTCATTTAACATAATACTCTCTAGCTCCATCTATGTCATTGCAAATGACAAGATTTCATTATTTTCTATGGCTGAGTTGTTTATATATATAGTCACCTCTTCTTTATACATTCATCAGTTGATGGAAATCTGGACTCTTTCAATACTATGGCTATTGTAGATAATGCTGCTGTAAACACAAGGGTGCATATATACCTTCCAATTACTATTTTGTATTCAAGAGTACAGATCTTTTACATTTTGTTACATTTATTCCTGAGTATCTTATGGTTTTTGGTGTAATTGTAAATGTGATGAATTCTTTGATTTCTTCTTTCTGCTGTTTTAATACTGGAATATAGAAATGCAGCAAATTTCTGTGTGTTGATTTTGTATCCTGTAACTTTACTGAATTAATGTATCTGTTCTAGTACTTTTTTGGTAGAATCTTTCAGGTTTCCTATACAGAATATCATGTCATCTGTAAATAGTGAAAGTTCTATCTTTTCCTTACTGATTTGGATGCTTTTTATTTCTTTTTGTTGTCTGATTGTTGAAGCTAGAACTTCCAGTACTATGTTAAATAAGAGGGGTGAGGATGGACATCCCTTTCTTGTTTCTGACCATAGAGGAAAATCTCTCTGTTTTTCCCCATTGAGAATATTAGCTCTAGGTTTTTCATATATGACAAAAGATAGCAAATTAAAGGGCTTTAATGATATTGAATGAAGACTTTAAACATACAGCTGTAAGTTCAGTAAGGAAACTGGAAGCTTTTAAATAAAGTTATAAAATAATTGTATAAGAATCTAATAGAATTCAAAAGTCAAGGTGAAAGATCACATGCAAAAATAAGATTCATCAATGGTTTTAAGAAATGTCATGATCTTCTTTAATTACTGTATCAAGTATATTTCAATAAAGTAGACATTTATTAATTTCTTTGATGTGATATTAAAGCCTTTGCTCTGTATTTACTATGCTGTAGGCAAAGTTTGAGCTCAGTATTCATAAAATAATGCAATTTAAAAATTCCAAATGTTATATAAGCCGTCAAAACTTGTTAAAAATACCCTCACATTCTATTTATGCTTTCATTTTTAGTACCATCAATAAATATAAATGTATTGTCTAGCAACAAATCTGCTAAAAACAGACAATGTAATAAAATATATTTAAATTGACTATTTGCCCATCTCATTTCAGTACTCTATAAATCTGAAAATAAAAATCTGTTGAGTGTTAGAGCACCTTCTTTCACAAGTTATTTTTATCATGACTTTTAATATATTTCACCAAGTGCTTGATGTCCATAAATATTAATATGAATTTTATTTACAGCTTTTAGATAGTCTTCTAGTAAATTATATTGATTTAGACAGACTTCTCAAGACATTCATTTTATAGTATTTAACATTGATAGATACTGAGGTTAAGATTTACTATCTGCAGAACAATTGTGTCTGAGGAGCATCATATAAATGAATAAAATGGATTTTTAAAGTATAACACACATGCAAAGGCACATAATATGGCCCTGAACTAAGAGGTGGACAGGGAGTATTAAGAAGAGGGTACTCAGAAGATATCATGGTAGCCTTTTTTCTGTACATTCTTAAATAGAGGAAGCAGAAGAAGGAAATCTGATCTAAATTGGGATTTCAATGTGAAAATTATATTTCCTGTCTTAGAAGAACAAAACTGATAGATTTGGCAGCTTAGTTAGACATGAGCTGGAGGCAATAACTACATTATACATTAGAAACTTGAGGGCACAACTTCCTGCTTTTATGGTTTCCAAATTTATTGTGCTAACAGACTAAAAGTCACAGGAGTAAAACAGGTGCTCTACTCTTCAACCAGTGCCCTGAATAACTTGTGGCTTCATTAGAACGCATATGAATGCATTTGCATTGTAGTTCTTTCCTTCCATCCCTGAACCTTCATGGGGTTTGGCTAAGCAACTGCTTTTGACTCATGTCAAGATCCTAGGTTCCTGAGATGGAACCTTGCATGGGGCTCCTGCTCAGCAGGGGAGTTTGCTTCTCTCTTCTCTGTCCCTGCTCCTGTGCTCTCTCAAGTAAATAGATAAAATCTTTAAAAAAGTAAAAATAAGTAAATAAAACTGAGCTTCCCTGAACCATTAGGGCAGCCATTTTGACTCTTGTTAAACTTTACGCTTTTAAGTGATTTATTATCAGAAAATCTATATTTCAAAGTTGAATTATTTGAATTTGCATCTCATTTTAAAAACTGTACCTTTATGTTGTTGTTCCAGTAAATCAATTTCCCAGTGGGGTCTAGATTTATATCTAGACTTTCTTTATTGATTGGAGTAAATTATTCTTTCATGCTTGTAAAAAATATTTGAGATTTTTAAAATTTTGAAATAAGTCATATAACCCTAAAAAATAATATAACATGAATTATGCTATTATCAAAACACAGATTTAATTATGTTGATGTTTTCAAGATTTTGATGTTAGTATTCTTTTCAAATAAAAATAAAACATTAAAGAGTTCACAGAAGTCTCCACCCCTTTTTTTCTTTCCACAATTTCCAGAGAAACTGAAACCTAAAGTTGACTTTTTTTTTTACTTCCATACATGTTGTCTATTTGTTCAACTGTTTACTTTTTATCTATTACATCTCAACAAGCAAACAAGACAGAGATAGTGGTTACAAACAAATGTTTCTTTACATGTTTTCTCTATGTTCTAAAGATACTAAACAAAGACGTTTCTAACTTCAAAAAAAATATAATGTATTTTATATTTTATTCCTAATAAACATGTAGATTCATAAAACAATATGCAAATAATTTAATAAGCAATTTAATTGTGAAATATTGTGAAGAAATGGATGTGGCAACGCTATATCTCAAAATATTTTATGTTTTCAATGTCGTTCTCTTCCTCTCTGTGCCTTTATCCATACACTGAGATCTATTTTTTTTTAACACTATCTTCATCTAAGAGACAAATATTCCCAAGGTTCCTCTGGCTAAAATGTGCGTCATCGATTCTGGTGGCAACTTTCAGAGTAAATTTTCAATTCCTCAAAGCTGGTTAGTGTTAGGGTTGAAGCAGTGGGGGAGAACTCTAATGAGGAAAGAGGGATGGAAGTGAAGTTGCCTTCCACGTAAAGAGGAATTTCAGTATTGAGCCAGAGTGCTGCCTAGGAACTTGGGATTTCCACTGATAGACACTGCCACTGGCAGGCAGCTGGTCAGTCTTTAAATATCCACTTACCTTAAGCTTCTGCTTAGCAGTCCTGCTCAGTAACCTCTCCTACAACCTCCTACTAATGGTGATAGGAGGAGGACTTGGACACATTGTACAAAAAAAGAACATGAAATAAGGTTCTTGCCTCTAATCAAGGTAACTCAGGATGATGTTGAAACAAAACTCATAGTCTGCCCTAAATAGTCATACACATCACACTCCCTCCATAGTCAGAAAACAAAACAAACAAATAGCTACACCCTGAGATAAACTAAAAAGAACTAGATCACTCTAGGTCTAATCTCCCTAAAATTATAAAATTTTAAACATTTCCCATAGATTATTGACCTCTAAACATAATAGCTTTAGTTCTGACTTTTATTTATAATGCTGAGTCTTACTTTTTCATCATAAACATAATGATTATAATCACAGTAACCTTGGAATCTGTGGTTTTCTTCACTTAAATATGTGAGGTGTGTGTGTATTCGTGTGTGTGTGTGTGTGTGTGTGTGTGTTTAATTCCAGTATAACTGATGTACAGAGTTGCATTAGTTTCAGGTGTGCAATACAGTGATTGAACAGTTCTATGCATTCCTTGGTGCTCATGATGATAGGTATAATCTTAATCACTGTCACCTATTTCACTCATTCCCCCAACAACTTCCACTTTGGTAACCATCACTTTGTTCTCTATATTTAAGTTTCTTTGTTTATTTTTGTTTCTTTCTTTTTTCTTTGCTCATTTGTTTTGTTGCTTAAATTCCTCATGTGAGTGAAATCATGTTATTTATCTTTCTTGGACTGATTTACTTCATATAGCTTTATCTTTTATATCCATCCATGTTGCAAATGGCAAGATTTCCTTCTTTTCTTGGCTGAGTAATATTGTATATACATAAATATATATACACCACATCTTCATCCATTCATCTATAGGTAAACACTTGGGTTACTACCATATCTTGCTGCAGTAGACATAGTGGTGCATAAATCTATTTATAAGAGTTTATTTTTTATTATTTATTTATCTATTTATTTTTATATTCTACCCATGAGTGGAATTCCTGCATCATAAGATAATTCTGTTTTTAATTTTTTGAGAAGTTTCCATACTGTTTACCACAGTGGCTGCACCAACTTGCATTCCCACCAACAGTGCAAGAAGGTTCTCCTTTACCCATGTCTTCACCAACACCTGTT
This sequence comes from Taxidea taxus jeffersonii, assembly GCA_003697995.1. Lineage (NCBI taxonomy): Eukaryota > Metazoa > Chordata > Mammalia > Carnivora > Mustelidae > Taxidea > Taxidea taxus. The sequence continues at coordinate 39,898 of RCUC01000140.1, read as the reverse complement.
ATTCCTTGTGTTGTAGATTTTAGCCATTCCAATAGGTATGAGGTGATATCTCATTGTGGTTTTGATTTGCATTTCTATGATGAATGATGTCCAGCGCATTTAATGTGTCTGTTGGCTATCTATATGTCTTCTAATGTCTGTTCATGTCTTCTGCCTATTTTTAAAATTGGATTATTTGGGTTTTGGACAGTAAGTTTGTTAAATTCTTTGTAGATTTTGGATACTAACCCCTCATCAGATTTATCATTTGCAAATATCTTCCCCCATTCAGTAGATTACCTTTTAATTTTGTTGATTATTTACTTCACTGTGCAGAAGCTTTTCATTTTGATGTAGTACCAGTAGTTTATTTTTGCTTTTGTTTCCCTTGTCTGAGGAGACATATCTAGAAAAATGTTGCTACTGTCAATGTCAGGGAAATTACAGTCTGTACTCTCCTCAGAACTTTTTATTGTATCAAATTTCACTTTTAGGTCTTTAAACCATTTTGAATTTATATTTGTGTGTGGTGTAAAAAATGGTCCAGTTTCATTCTTTTGCATAGACGTCCAGTTTTCTCAAAACTATTTGTTGAAGAGAATGTATTTTCCCCTGTGCATATTCTTGCCTCCTTTATGAAAGATTAATTTACCATATAATCATGGATATATTTCTGGGCTCTCTATTCAGTTCTATAGATCTGTGTCTATTTTTGTGTCAGTACCATAGTGTTTTGATTTAAAAAAAATAAGATGTTTAAAATTGGACAATGTGATAATTTGACATACATATATATTGTGAAAGGATTTTCTCCATTGAATTAACATATACATCACCTCACATGTTTGTTTGTCTATTTATGAGCTTCAAAAAATATTTGGTCATTTTTTTGTTTCATTTTGTTTTATTTTATTTCTTTTCAGTGTTCCAAAATCCATTGTTTATGCATCACACCCAGTCCTCCATGCAATACATACCCTCCATAATACCCACCACCATGCTCACCCCACCCCCACTCCCCTTCCCTCCAAAAACCTCAGTTTGTTTCTCAGAGTCCACAGACTCTTATGGTTTGTCTCCACCTCCATTTTCCCCAACTCATTTCTCCTCTCCACCTACCAATGTCCTCTGTATTATTCCTTATGCTCCACAAATAAGTGAAACCATATGATAATTGACTCTCTCTGCTTGACTTATTTCACTCAGCATAATCTCTTCCAGCCCCATCCGTGTTGATACAAAAGTTGGGTATTCATCCATTCTGATGGAGGCATAATACTCTATTGTATATATGGGCCATATATACTTTATCAATTTGTCCATTAAAGGGCATCTTGATTAGTTCCACAGTTTGGTGACTGTGGCCATTGCTGCTATGAACACTGGGATACATATGGTCCTTTTGTTCACTACATCTGTATCTTTGGGGTAAATACCTAGTAGTGAAATTGCAGGGTCGTAGGGTAGCTCTATTTTTAATTTCTTAAGGAATCTCCACATTGTTTTCCAAAGTGGCTGCACCAACTTGCATTCCCACCAACAGTGTAAGTTCTTCTTTCTCCACATCCTTTCCAACACATGTTGTTTGCTGTCTTGTTAATTTTGGCCTTCTAACTGGTGTAAGGTCGTATCTCAATGTGGTTTTGATTTGAATCTCTCTGATGACTAGTGATGATGAACTCAAGGAACTACAGAACATTCATGAAAGAAATTGAAGAAACAAAAAAAATTACCTTCCTGAATTGCTGTATGAGTTCTAGTGGTTTGGGGGTGGAGTCTTTTGGTTTTTCCATAAAGTATCATGTCATCTGCGAAGAGAGAGAGTTTGACTTCTTCATTGCCAGTTTGAATATCTTTTATTTCTTTTTGTTGTCTGATTGCTGTTGCTAGGACTTCTAGTACTATGTTGAACAGGAGTGGCGAGAGTGGATATCCTTGTCGTATTCTTGATATCAAAGGGAAGGCTGTCAGCTTATCCCCATTGAGGATGAGATTCACTGTGAGTTTTTCGTAGATAGATTTTAGGAAGTTTAGGAATGTTCCCTCTATCCCTATACTTTGAAGAGTCTTAATCAGATGTTGTATTTTGTCAAATGCTTTTTCTGCACCTATTGAGAGGACCATGTGGTTCTCTCTTCTCTTACTGATTTGTTCTATTACATTGATTGATTTTCCAATGTTGAACCACCCTTGCATCTCATGGATAAATCCCACCTGGGTTTATCTTGGTGGATAATCTTTTTAATGTACTGTTGGATCCTATTAGCTAGGATCTTGTTGAGAAGCTTGGCATCCATATTTATCAGGGATATTGTTCTGAAATTCTCCTTTTTGGTAAGGTCTTTGCCTGGTCTGGGGATCAGGGTAATGCTGGCTTCATAAAAAGAGTCTGGAAGTTTTCCTTCTGTTTTTATTTTTTGAAACAGTTTCAGAAGAGTAGATATTATTTCTTCTTTGTATGTTTGGTAGAATTCTCCAGGGAGGGGTGCCTAGGTGGCTCAGTGGGTTAAAGCCTCTGCCTTCTGCTCAGATCATGATCCCAGGGTCCTGGGATTGAATCCCACATTGGGCTCTCTGCTTGGCAGGGAGCCTACTTCCCCCTGTCTCTCGCTGCCTACTTGTGATCTCTGTGTGTCAAATAAATAAAATCTTAAAAAAAAAAAAAAGAATTCTCCATGGAATCCATTAGGTCATGGGGCTCTTGTTTCTTGGGAGGTTTTTGATCACTGCTTCAATCTTTTTTTTTTTTTTTTTAAGATTTTTTATTTATTTATTTGTCAGAGAGAGAGGGAGAGAGCGTGAGCGAGCACAGGCAGAGGCAGAGGGAGAAGCAGGCTCCCTGCTGAGCAAGGAGCCCGATATGGGACTCGATCCCAGGACGCTGGGATCATGACCTGAGCCGAAGGCAGCTGCTTAACCAACTGAGCCACCCAGGTGTCCCTCACTGCTTCAATCTTGTTACTAGATATTGGTCTATTCAGATTGTCAATCTCTTTCTGATTCAGTTTTGGAAGTTTATAGGTTTCCAGACATGCATCCATTTTGTCTAGGTTGCTTAACTTATTGGCATATAACTGTTGATAATAATTTCTGATGATTATTTCTATTTCTTTGGTGTTAGTCTTGATCTCTCCCTTTTCATTCATGATTTTATTAATTGGGTCCTCTCTCTTTTCTTTTGGATTAGTTTGGCCAATGGTTTATTGATCTTCTTGATTCTTTCAAGAAACCATCTTTTAGTTTCATTGATGTGTTCTACTGTATCTCTAGTTTCTATTTCATTGATCTCTGCTCTAAGCTTGATTATTTCCTTTCTTGTATGTGGGGTTGGCTTAATTTGTTGTTTATTCTCCATTTCTTTAAGGTGCAAAGAGAGCTGGTATATTCTGAATTTTCTTTTACTTTTTTTTTTTTTTTTTTTTTTTTGATGGAGGCTTGGTTTGTTCTGTATTCCCCCCTAGGACTGCCTTTGCTGTATTCCATAGGTTTTGGACCAAATGGTCTTCATTCTCATTGGTTTCCATGAATTGTTTAAGTTCTTTTTTGATTTCCTGGTTCATCCAAACATTCTTAAGCAAGGTGGTCTTTAGCTTCGAAGTATTTGAATTCCTTCCAAACTTTTTCTTGAGGCTGAGTTCCAGTTTCAAAGCATTGTTGTCTGAGAATATGCAGGGAATAATTTTAGTCTTTTGGTATCAGTTGAGCCCTTATTTGTGATCCAATATATGGTCTCTTTTGGAGAAAGTTCCATGTGCACTAGAGAAGAGTGAGTATTCTGTTGTTTTAGGGTGGAATGTTCTGTATATATCTACGAGGTCCATTTGGTTATTCAATGCTCTTGTTTCTTTATTGATTTTCTGCTTGGATGATCTATTATTGAGAATGGTATGTTAAGATCCCCTACTATTAATGTATTCATATCAATATGACTCTTTATCTTGATTAACAGTTGACTTATGTAGTTGGCTGCTCCTGTATTGGGGACATAAATATTTACAATTTGTGGATCTCCTTGGTGGATAGACTCATTTTAAGAGTGATGTAGTGTCCTTCTTTATCTCTGACTAGAGTCTTTAGTTTAAAATCTAATTTATCTGATATGAGAATCACTAACCCAGCTTTCTTTTGAGGCCCATTGGGATGAAAGATGCTTCTCCATACTTTCACTCTCAGTCTGTATGTATCCTTAGGTTCAAAATGGGTATCTTGTAGACAACATATGGACGGGTTGTGTCCTTTTATCCAATTTGCAACCCTGTGACATTTTATGGGAGCATTTAGACCGTTCATATTAAGAGTGATTGTTGAAAGACACATTTTTATTGACTGTTGCCTGTGAAGTTGCCTGTGAAGTCCTTGTTTCTATAGATCGTCTCTGTAAATTTATGTTCTATGACAATCTTGGGTTCTTTCTGCTTTTATAGAAACCCTCTTAATATTTCTTTTAGCACCGGCTTGGTGGTCACATACTCTTTTAATCCTTGCCAGTCTTGGAAACTCTTTATCTCTCCATATATTTTGAATGTAAGCCTTGCTGGATAAAGTAATTCTTGGCTGCATGTTCCTCTCATTTACTGCCATGAATATGTCTTGCCAGCCCTTTCTGGCTTGCCAGGTTTCTGTGGACAGGTATGATGTTATTCTGATGGACCTTCCTCTTTACATAAGAAATCTCTTCCCCTAGCTGCTCTCAAGAGCTCTTGTCTAAAATTATGTCTCATCAGTTTCAAAATCGAGTGTTTTGAGGTTTTTCTGGATTTGTTGATCTTGGGCCCTGTTCTCTCTACCTCCACATGAACAGTGGTTCCATTCCCCAGACTGGGAAATTTTTCATGGAGAATTTGTTCAAATATATCTTCCAGTCTTCTTTCTTTCTCCTCCACCTCAAGGATCCCAATACTGCTGACATTGGAATGTTTCATGGCATCATTTATTTCCCTAATTCTGTTTTCATCACTTCTAAGCTGTTTGTTCCAGGCCTCCTCCCAATCTTTTTTGTCTATGAATTTGTCCTCTAGATCACTAATTCTATCTTCTGTCTCAGTTACCCTAGCTGTTAGAGTCTTTAGATTAGATTGGATCTCATTTACAGCATTTTACACTTCTTCCTGGGTGGCTTTCACTTCTGCCCTAATAGATTCCATGTTGCCATTAATGGTTTTCTCCAGCCTAGCCATTACCTGGATAATTGTTACCCTGAATTCCCTTTCCAACATACTTTTTATGTCCATAAACAGTCTCTGAATTTTTATGTAGAGGGCACAATCTCTGAATTTTTCCTCTGTTGTGCATTTCTCTTTTTAGGTCTTTTAGTGACAAGTGGTTGAGGGGATGTGTAGCTGAATATATCAACTGTGATCCAGGAAAGGTGCACCCTGGAATGCTTTGGAGCAATTAGAGGTCACCACCAAAAAGAAAGAAAAAAGGAAGAAAGAGAGAGAGAGAGAGAGGAGAGAGAGAGAGAGAAGACCCAGCCAAAATGGGCCCCAAAGGTAAGATTTATAAGGTATACAAACAAAAATGGACAAATAAAGACTGACAAAAGTAAATGACAAGGAAAAAAAAATTCAAATTGAACTCCAAGTGTGAGATTCATATAATACCAGAACAGAAACAAATACACAGAAACACTGACAGAAGAAAAGGATGGGAGGGTGGTTATAAATCCTCAGTGTGGGTGAGGAAGGTTATTTTGATTCTTCCTGGGTGTATCTTGATATCTTTGTTAAAGGACTCAACTTTCCAGAGATTAAGGGAGATTAAAACTGGTTTATACATAGCAGTAGTAATGATTAGGGAAAGAGGATTACCTTGAAGCTTATATCTATATGTATATTAAATAAAATAGAAAAGCAAAAGAAAAACAGGTATATGTATGGAAAAAGTTAAAGTTAAAAGTTTATTATGGAATTTGTTGTATTGAACCTCTCTTTGTAATAGTAAATAGGTTAAAAAATTAAAAAAAAAAGAACAAGAATAGTGAGAAAGAATTAAAAATAAAAGTTGTATCTATGAAATGTACAGGTTTTAGGGCAATACAGGGAACTTAATATCTTGTTTTCCCCTGATAATTGGTGTTTTACAGTTTTATGGAACCCTGTGGTAGTTGTCCTCTTGTTCTTTCAGATGGCTTGCTGGGGGAGAGGCCTGCAGTGTTTTTCAGTCAGTCTTTCTTGGGTTGAATCCCCCAGCCCCCTGTCAAGGGGCTGAGCTCTGTGGAAACTGGTTTTTCAGGCTTTTGTTCTCTGGAAGTTTTTGTTCTTTGGTGGCTTTTTGTGGCTTTTTGGAGGTTTAGTGGAAAGCAAACTGCACCCAGACCTCCATCTCAGACAGAAGCTTTAGTCTGCTCCCCTCTGGAGGAGGTCTGGTCCCCTCTGGGTGGTCCAGAAAACACAGGACACCCCCCATCCCCCGAAAACTCTGCCCAGCCATGCAACCTCCCACAGGCAGTGCACATCCCCAGCCACTGTCCCAGGGGTCACTCAAGTGCCCTCTTGTCTCTGCACCCCTGTGCCACTAAAACCATGAGTGATATTGGTACAGGGAGCTCGCTTTCAGTGACTGCCTTTGCTGGGACTGCTGTCTGGGGTCCAGACTGCCAGAGACATCCTGACCAGAGATAGCATGGTGAGACTTTCAAGCCCAGGCTGGGAGTGTGCAGACTCTCCACTGGTCCTAGAGGCCACCAGCTAGCACCCGCATGGAGCACTCTCAGGCAAGGGAGGGAAGCTCAGTTAAGACCCTGGTCACACAGTAGGTCTGCAGACTGCAAAAGGCTGTGGTTCTAGAGAGCGCTGGCTGGTGCACACATCAGACTCCCTCACATTTGCTGGTGGGAGTGCACCTATCCCAGGGCTGATGCAAGTAGCCAAAAGCCGGTGGCTCAAGGACCAGGGTCTGGAAGTTTCACTGCACTCTCTCTGGCATGGGTGGTTACCGGTGGTGGCTGTCATGGGTCCGTGGGCTTAGGTCCATGCCCATGCCCACCTGATTCTACCAGTTGTTCCTTAAGATATTTTGCTCTTTTTGAGTGCTTTTAACCAGATTCCAAGTTAATGTTCATCCTCAATCACAGGGCACTCTCCTATTGTTGTATTACTTTCCAGTGGTTGCTTCTGGTGGCTCCCTCCCCCTTCTGTTTATCCTCCAATATTAGTCCAATTCCCACTCCGCTTTACCTCTCCACTGGAGTCTTCTGCCCCAGTAGAAACCCATAAATGTATAATCCTACATCTCAGGCTGATTTCATGGGTATTCAGAGTGTTCTGGTGGATAATTAACTCACTTTAGGGGACCAGTAAACAGGGTCTCCTACTTCTCCACCATCTTGCCCCAGACTACTTGTCCACCTTTTTGTTTTTTGTTTGGTTTGCTGTTAACACTTAAGTTCTACACTGAGCAAATTTCAATTATATAAATGCAGTATTATCAACCATAATCACCACATTATACATTAGATCTGCAGACATTATTCCTCTTATAACTGAGAAGTTAGCACCTTTCTACCAACCTCTCTCTGATCCAACTATCCTCCAGCCCTTAGCAACCAGTTTTCTATGAGTTTGACTTATTTAGATTCCACATGTAAGTGATAGCATGCAATATTTTTTTTTTTTTCTGCCTGTCTTGTTTTAGTTAAAATAATGTCTTCTGGGTCCACCTATGTTGTTGCAAATGTCAGGATTTTCTTGGGTTTTTTTTGAGACTAGACAATATTCCACTGTATGTATTTATGCTGCATTTTTTTAATTCATTCATTTGCCAAAAAACAATTAAGTTGTTTCCATATTTTGGCTATAAGGAATGAAATATATTTTTTGATATACTATTTTTTCTGAAGTCTATCTTCTTTGCAGCTCTTTTATAAGTCAATATTTTATTTTCATTGTCAAAATAGTTTTCTAAATTAGGTGTTAATTTCCTAATGGTCTATTGGAGTAATGAATTTAGAATCATTTCCTTGTTGTCATATCACCATAATAGACTTTTTAAAAGTGTCTTGAATATGTTTTGAGGAAGGAGTTTGGATCAGAGAAAAAGAGAAATAAGACTTGCTTGAAATGAGGCTCTACTTTTCTGTAAATCCCAGTATGGTGGCCAATACAGCTGCATTTGTACCCCTTAAAGCAAGAGAAATATTGCTAAAAATGTAGTTTTTCTTTACCTCTTAACAATAATTTTCATGACTAAACTTTCATAAAATGATGTACTCTGTATAGCTTTTATTTGTTTTATGGATAAAAGTATTGCATTGTTTTACCTTCTTTCAATTGATGTGATAGGAATTAAAAATATATACATCCATTCTGCATGGCATTTACTGATATATAATATTTATTCCTTTATATGTTATCCTCCCAAAAGAATTTGAAGTTACTGATTCTGAGTTTTTGTTGAATACTTGACATTTAAACATAAATTAATATTTTCTTTCTCCCTATCAGATTTGACCAGACATAGTGTTTTTCAAAATGGGTTGTAACAAATAGTGGGTTATGGGATCTATATAATAGATGTTGACCAATAGTTTTAAAAATGAGATAAAATGTAGGGGCATCTGGGTGGCTCAGTGGGTTAAAGCCTCTGCCTTCAGCTTGGGTCGTGATCCCAGGGTCCTGAGATTGAGCCCCCATAGGGCTCTCTGCTTGGCGGGGAGCCTGCTTCCCCTCCTCTCTCTCTCTCTGCCTGCCTCTCTGCCTACTTGTGATCTCTGTCTGTCAAATAAATAAATAAAATCTTTAAAAATGAGATAAAATATAAACTAATACATTAGATTTAAAAAGATTAGTTTAGACTAAACTGGAGTCTCTTTGACTACAAACCAAAGAAGAGACAGTCTTTGCATATAGTAAGAGTAAATACAGGCTCATTACTTCTTGTTTCAGTTTACATATGCATGTGTACAACATGCATATATATATATATATACATATATATATATTCAAACATATATCTGTATACACAGATTTTTGTGTTTGGTTAGGTGTGTTTGCATAAGCATAGAGATAACAAAGTGTTTTTCTTACTGTATATAGAACTATAGGTAAAAAAAAAAGAAATGTTTGAAAGTCATTTATTAAGACCAATTGATTATCTTCAATCTCACGGGAAAAAAAAAAATCTATTGGTATGTTGACAGGTAACTGTGTATCAACTTCAAAGGGAAATTACCAGAGATCAAAGTGAGCCAAGTAATACCTAGAGTGAGTAAAAAAATAAATAAATAAACAAACAAATAAATAAAAGAAAAAGACACAGAAGAAATAAATGAGAAGATGCACATTGGAAGATTAGGAAAATGAGAAGAAAACAGTTTCTGATCTTGAATCTTTTTGTGTGGGAAAGAGGCCTGGGTTCTTCAAATATAAAAATAAATTATCTATAAATTTATGTGCTTTTTAAGTTGATTTTCTTCCCATTCTGTACAGGGAAGGTAGTCTCTATCTTAAAAATATCCTTGCATGCCCTGAAGTCCATATAAGGGATGTATTTTATTTCTAGGTTCATGGCCTAACATTTTTCATTGCCTATGAGGGTGAGATATATACTCTATTTCCAGTAAATAAATAAATAAATAAATAAACAAATATATAAGAGATAGATAGTCCATTTCATTTTCATTCTCTTTGCCACTTACAATAACCATGGATTGGGTATTTATAATCTTTATTTTATGTGAATTGACAGAGTTCTACACATTTGATTTTAAAAGCATATTTTTGCAAGACCAACCACACCAAGCTTCTATTTTTACTATTCTATTTCTATTTTTTTTCTATTTTTTACTATTCTATTTCTAATTTCTAAAATGTCCACAGAACATAATTTTTGGAGGTTCTTTGAGATTTTGTAGATAAATATAGTTTCTATATAAGCACTATAAAATGAATGTGTTCTTAATCATGCTTTTAATTTTGTAGTTTGAATAGAATCCTTCATTTTGCTATCAACAAAGCAAAAAATAAAATAAAAAGAGCTGAATTAAATTTGAACCTTACTTCCAGGATAAAAGGAGAGACCACTGGCAGCTAATGGAAGCTCTTGGAATGGAGCTGAGTTTAGGAAAATTGTCTCATAACTGCTCCTCCACAGTTTGTTGTTTTGCAAATGGAAATGTCAGAACAAAGGTGATAGGGGGAATGAATATTTATTCCCCAGGTATAATTAACCTATGGTTATTTTGAGATGGTGTGGTTGTTTGTTTTTCTCAAGGACATTTGATTGTATACATTAAGAAGTGTGCTTGCTTCTTACGGGAATTAATTTTAAAAAATCCATTCACAGTTAAGGAAACTGAAGTGATCTTTGAGCATCCACTTTGCTTTAACTGAGGAGCTATAATCATTGTCTCCATCTGGTCTCAGTAACTGAGCAGATGATCAGAAGTGGGTTGCTTTAGCTTCTGACCAACACCTATGAAGCCTAGTTTAAGAGACAAAGTGTTACTAATGGGATTCATGTGGAGGATGGATGGAAGACACGGATGAAAAAGAGGAGATATAATAAAGACACAGTGGTATCTACAGTTGAAAGGGTCTCACCCTGTGTGACATACTTTTCAATATCTGTTGTATTGTCCCTGCACAGCTATGCTAAAATCCACCTGGCCAAGCAGAAGAACTCTGAATAATTTCTACCACAGCAATTATATAAGTCGCTGTGGGAGAACATTGGCAAGGCAATGATCAACAATGGAAGATGCAGATTAAAGGTAGGAGGCATCTATGAAGCAGAAGGTCAAAGTCATAACCTTTGTGTGGTTTATGAACAGAAAGGAAATTGAAGACAAGAATAATGGTAAAAACATATTATTGAGCACTCTGTGGATAAGTGAGTCTCATCTTTCAAGAAAGTGAAACTGTTTACCTGTGATAAAATACTGTGTTATATTTTAAAGAGCTATAAGAATGATGTTTCTCAACAGATGCCTGCCTGGGTGGTGCAGTTGGTTAAGCAACTTGACTCTTGGTTTCAGCTAAAGTCCTGATCTCAGGGTCATGATGTCAGGCCCTGCGTTCAGCACACTGAGTCTGCTTATGATTCTCTTTCTCAGGGCACCTGAGTGGCTTAGTGGGTTAAAGCCTCTGCGTTTGGCTCAGCTCATGATCCCATGATCCTGGGATCAAGCCCTGAGTTGGGTTCTCTGCTCAGTAGGAAGCCTGCTTCCCTTCCTCTCTCTCTGCCTGCCTCTCTGCCTGCTTGTGATCTCTGTCTGTCGAATAAACAAATAAAATCTTAAAAAAAAAAAAGATTATCTCTCTCTCCCTGCCTTTCCTGAATATGCGCTTGTTCTCTCTCTCTCCCAATCTAAAATAAGTAAGTATATATTTTTAAATGATTTTTCTCAAAAACTAGGAAAAATTAGGATATATTATATTTATATTATTATATTTAAAACAATTACAACTCTCTGGAACATTGTTTCTATTGAAAAAAGCACCTTTGTACAATATTTAATATAGTTAGTATAAAAATGCATTGATATATATTGACAATACATAAAAAGTTTACTCACAATACTTCCTCAGTGCTTATTTTGTAATTATAAGCTATCTTCTTAAGAATATTCAACTGTGTTATATTTTTGGGTTTAAATAGGCTTATTAATCACCTAAATTCTTAATAAATAATAGTATAAATACTACATAACAGAGCAAATGATTGAGAAACTATAGAAAGGTTAGAAAAATGCAAAGCTTTCAGGGTAGGTGGAAGATGTTTGAGAAGTAGGATACTAAACCCCACTAGTATTTTCCACTCCAGCTGTAGAAGAAATGTTGAAGGGTAACTGTGTGGAACCTTGACAAATAACTTCTAGTATTACAAACCAGCTGGTAAGCAAAACTAGCAGGGAGGGAGTAGATGCCTCCAATAGATTGGCCTAGTGTGGTGACCAGACAGCAAGCTGACAGGGTCCTTGTGGTCTTAGGACCAGATCAGAGACCAGCCCTACCCACCACAGTTCAGCCTTGAAGCACTATGGTAACTGCAGGCTGCAGAAGCAGGGAAGCCACATAGCAGATTTGCCCTTAAGCTAGCTGATTTGACCCAGTGTAGTGTAACAGTGCTGAATGAGAAAACTATTATTTACTGGTAGGTTGTTCCATTGGATTATCTGTCCAATGATCAAGGTAACTTTTACTTGATTGTATTGTGTTTGAATCATATAAAATTTCTGTAAACAAATAAACACAAATAAATGTAGTCTCAGCATTGGCTGTGACCCTCCCGATCCCATTCTTTGTGTTTCTTTTTTTCTCTTTCCCACCTGGAAACTCAGGTTTTTCCATTCAGCCAAGGCTGGTCCTTGACAGCCTAGGTTTGATGAGTAATAGCAAAATTGTATTCAGTGCGTACTTTATACAAAAAGGTTTTCCTAAATGCTTTATGTGTATTACAGCTTTAATTTTTACAATATTTACTTACACTAATTATTATTGATTCACTATAAAATTATGAAATTGAGGCACAGAGAGGTAAAGCAACTTGCCCAAGTTCACATAGCTAAGAAGTCATGGAATTGCTGAGGCATTAAATATATTAAAAGAATCACACTGGGTGAAAAATATCCAGACTACCTTGATTGTATACAACATAATATTCCCATTTAATTGCAATGAAAAATAGAGGTAACCCCCACACATGTACAATTAAAATTTTCAAAAATTCAGGTAGTATAGGCTAAGGAATTTCTTTTAATTTAGGAAGATAAAGAATTGAAACTTTTCATGGACTCTAGTGTTATGGAGGAATTCATACACATGAGTGATATAAACCAATACTGGATTTTGGATTTTGAGTGTAAAATTTGTATATCTATGCAGGTGGTGTGAAATGAGATATCTTTATAAGGACAGGGAGCAAGGGTGGGGCTACCTTACAATAAAATAACTGCTCATTCAGGCTATTTAGAAACCCTAGAGTGTTTTGAGAATCCCTCATCCTCACTCATAAGGTTGGGGATATGATCACTTCCAAGAGAGTTTTTCCAAACTAAATATCCTATGATTTATATACTACTACAAGACTTCTTATATGATTGCAAGTTAATACATTGTATGATAGAAACTTGTCATAACATAGTGATATAAATATTTTAAATATTTGTTCATAGGTAAAGGTTTATGAGCCAGATTTACATTTTTCTTTTCTTTCATGTATAAATTAGCTCTGGGGTATTATGAATAGTTTAATATGAAAAACATATTTCAAAACCATGGTAAATAGTAAAGCTGTGTGACTTTGCCTGTATGTATCGATGTCTACCTAAAAAATACAAGATATATTATGTGTATACCAATTACAAACTGTATTTTAATGTTTCCTGAAATTTTAAGCATTTTCTTAAAATGTTTTAGGTCAAAATACATCTTGAGTTCTTAAAAGACCACCCATGGAGTAGGGTGTTTTGTAAACTAAACATTTTACTTAAAGATATTTAAATAATGATTAATGTGGTGTGTTTCTGTTTGCATGTATTTTTATAATGTAGAAAAATAAGCACAAACATTTTTAAAATAATATTTTGAGTATAACTTAAGACTGTATTCTTTGAGATACTGATTCACAATACTGTCAATTCTTCTGAAGTGAAAAGAATATTAAGGAAAACAACACTTTGGAAACCAGCCCGATTAATCTAATATTGCCCTTAAACTCTCTTTTGACTTAAAAGGAAACATTTTTAAATTTAGGTCAAATCTGGAATAGATTTAAAATATTTATATAATGTAATAAGTTCTTATCCTTTGACAAACACTCATTAATATCCTGTCTAAAACTCTCACTAAATATACTAAATATCTTATACCCACAAATTTTTGACATTTTAGTAGAGATGAAAAATATTAAAGAATGTGCTCCTAACTTCAGTTTTTTCTCTGCTGTCTAACCCCAATAATTGATATTTCTAATTTTTAGGAAATATTATAAATACCGTTGCAACTGATTTTGAGTTAGCATTCCATGTAGACTACGATCACAGGATTTGTAATCACTTTGGATACTGACAAACATTTTTAAGCTGAGGTTCCTAATCTGTAAAATGGGGATAACAATAATACTTATTATTTTGGGTTGTTGTAATAATTAAGATAATGGAAGTAAATTGTTTTACATAGTGACACCAAATAATTATCAAATTATTAATGATTAAAATGAAATATCCATTATTATTGCTATCTTTATTCCAGAAAAAATGGTCAAATAAATTTGAATTTTCCATCTATTGACAACAAAAGAAAAGTAAATCTACATCTTTGAACATGTGTTTTCTTGCTATTTTCCCATCTTATTGAGATATAGTAGACATTCAACACTGTATTATTTAAGGTATACAACATGATTTGAAATCATTTATTGTACATATATACATATATATATAGTGATTTTGGATTTTGGCTATATAGAGAGAGAGATAAAGAGTTAAATGATTACCACTGTAAGGTTAGTTAATATCCATTACCTCATATAGTTATTTTTTTTTTCTTGTGATAAAACCTTTAAAATCAATTATCTTAGCTACCTTCAAATGTACATGTATTTCTTGCTATTAATAAGAGTAGCAATTAGGACAATGATAATACTAATCTGTATTAAACAATGTAGGGAAATGTCTATTATTTACCTTATTTCACTGAATCATTACAACCAACTTTCACAGTAGGCTATATTAATATTCCCAAAGGAAACAAAAGCAAAATAAAAAGGGACTCATCAAAATAAAAAGTTTCTGGGGCACCTGGGTGGCTCAGTGGGTTAAAGCCTCTGCCTTCAGCTCAGGTCATGATCCCAGGGTCCTGGGATCAAGCCCCGCATCGGGCTCTCTGCTCGGCAGGGAGCCTGCTTCCTCCTCTCTCTCTCTGACTGCCTCTCTGCCTACTTGTAATCTCTGTCTGTCAAATAAATAAATAAAATCTTAAAAAAAATAAAAATAAAAAGTTTCTGCACAGTGAGGGAAACAATAAGCAAAACTAAAAGGCAGCCTATAGAATGTAAGAAGATATTTGCAAATAACATATCTGATAAAGGGTTAGCATCCAAAATATGTAAAAAACGTATCAAATTCAACAGTCAAAAAACAAATAATCCAGGTAAGAAATGGACAGAAGACCTGAAGAGACATTTTCCCAAAGAAGATATACAGATGGCCAACAGATATAGGAAAAAATGTTCAACCTCACTCATTATCAGGAAATGCAAATCAAAACTAGAATGAGAAGTCACCTCACACCTGTCAGAATGGTTAAAATCAACAAGACAAAGAAAAAAAATCAACAAGACAAGAAATAACAGGTGTTGGCAAGGATGTGGAGAAAGCAGAACCCTTTCACATTGTTGGTGGAAATGCAAACTGGTACAATTACTCTGGAAAACACTATGGAGGTTCCTCAAAAGGCTAAAAGTAGAACTACTTTAAGATCCAGCAATTGCACTAGTTGATGTTTACCCAAAGAATACAAAAATACTAATTCAAAAGGATACTGCAGCCTTGTGTTTGTAGCAGCATTATCTATAATAGCCAAATTATGGAAGAAGCCCAAATGTCCATCTGCTGATAAATAGATAAATAAGAGGAGATATATGTATATATATATATATATACACACACACACACACACATACCATTTCATACCTTACTCAGCCATAAAAAAGTAATGGAATCTTGACATTTACAACAACATGGATGGAACTAGAGAGTATTATGCTAAGTGAAACAAGTCAGAGAAAGACAAACACCATATCATTTCACTCATATGTGGAATCTGAGAAAGAAACATAAAAGACAAATAAAAAGAGAGAGAGAGAGAGAGATAAACTAAAAAACAGAATCTTAATTGTAGAGAACAAACTGATAGTTACCAGAGGAGAGGTGGGTGGGAGGATGGCTGAAAAAGGTGATGTAAGGAGTGCACTTGTTGTGATGAGCACAGAGTGATGTATGTAAGTGTTGAATCATTATATTGCACATCCAAAACTAATATTAGCTGGAATTTAAATAAAATCTTTAAAAAATACTACAGAAATTTAAAGATAGAGAAAGGAATTTGAATTAAAACTGTAGAACTTCCTTTAGAATTTGGTTTTTACAACTAGACTATTCTGTTTCCTGTCACTAGCTGTGTATGTGTGCACACAGAGACATATATGCACACAGCAGTATTGAAACTAAAATCATTATCTGACAGACTGAGAAAGACAAGAAAGTTTTTCTTAAGGATTTTTATTTGAGGTTATGTCCATGGCTCCCTCACTTAATATCCACCTCACCCAGCACGCTTATTCCAGTGGTAAAAATTCAACAGCCTCTGGGAGATGGTAGAGGAAAGGGAAACCCTTTTTTGCTTTTGCTAATTTCCAATTTCTATAATCTAGGTCACTCTCAATATGGCTTACTTCAAGCTACAATGGTTGAAACTTGGAAGAGTTTGTAAAATTTCTGAAAACATTATAATTAATAATTCTAGTGAGCTGGCATAAACTAGCTACTGATCACAACTGGGTTATTCTGCTTTATTTCTCATTAAAACACTATTAGCTAACATATTCTATATTTACTGGTTAATTTCAAAAGTTTTATCTCCACTGCTATACTTAACTAGAATATATGTTCCATGAAATAATAAGAATAGAGATTTGATCTATTTTGTTGACTGCTCTATCCTCAGAATCTAGAGAAATATGTAGCATAGAGCACACAATCAATAAATATTTTTAAATAAATTAATAAAGGGGCCCCTGGGTGGCTCAGTGGGTTAAAGCCTTTGCCTTTGGCTCAGATCATGGTCTCAGGGTCCTGGGATCGAGCCCCACACTGGGCTCTCTGCTCAGCGGGGATCCTGCTTCCCCCCCCTCTCTGCCTGCCTCTCTGCCTACTTGTGATCTCTCTGTCAAGTAAATAAATAAAATATTAAAATAAATGAATGAATGAATGAAATAATGTTCTTTTTAACTTGTATTACATTAAAGCCATTGCTTACCCTGTTTTCTTGCCCAAACATCCAACTATACTTAGATTGACATCAGTGTTTAACTCAGGCTCATTTGTGTCTCTACTGTGATTTATAAAAATTATTAAAATAACCTTTTACACTAACATTAAGGCTAATTTATTATCTGGGTTTATAAACTGGAATCCTATATACTAGAAATTTAACATAAGCTATCAATATCAGATGACTACACATGCCTTTGTATATATGTGATATTTACCTTGCTTCTCTTTAATGAAATTATAGCTGTATTTATATATTAGAAAAAGATTCTTTAAGACAGAAAAATGTATTAGACTATTTAGGAATTTGGTCATGTTTTGTATGATAGTATCAATTCTCATGATTTGAGTTAAACAGAAGATAAGATTTATTATTGGACACATTTATTTACAGTTTTAAGTTTCAATTAATTTATTTGGGGAGGTTTATTTGAATTATTTATATTTTGATTCCATGGAATATTTCACTTCTAAGAATTATCTTTCTTCTTGTTACCCTGTGGTCCATTAATTAAATTACTTGCCAAGTTTTATATGTATTTACATCTAGGCTGACATATTTATACATATTTATAGATGATGATATATATTTATAAATAATTTTATTTTTGTCCTTGCTATATTTTGTTAGATAAATAATTTTACATGTGTTTAGTAGAAACTAGTGTATGGATTAGTGCATTAATAAACTGATGCTGTTGGAGAAGTTATTTTTTTCTTGTAGAAATGATACAACGTATATATGTTTTTTTTGTTTGTTTAGTGACTTTAAATGTATAACATATACATATACATGAACAGCTCAGTACCTGGCACATTATAAATTCTCAATGAATTAGTTCATCTGCATAATATATTTTTTAAAGATTACTTATTTAAGAGAGAGAGTTGTGGGGGGAAAAGCAGAGGGAAAGGGAGAGGGAGAAACCAGCAGACTCCCCTTTGAATGAGAAGCCTGAAGCAGGGATCCATCTCATACCCTGAGATCATGACCTGAGCAGAAATTAAGAGTCAGACGCTCGACCAACTGAGCCACCCAGGCACCCCTATATTTTTATAAAGTATATCAGTTGTAGATCTTGCTATTCATATTTATGATATATAGTATTTCATTTAACTTCTCGGTCTTTGCAAAGTACATCTGGAACCCAAAATAGTGAAAGAATTTAAAATCTTACTCTTTTTGTTGTGAGCAACCAAACAATTAAATAAGAAGAATTTAAATTTGTATTTACACATGACTTCCTGCTCAGCATTTGCTAGGTGTTTCTCTAAGGATAAAAGGAAATAGGCTAAGTGTGCTTGGAAATGCTGTTTAGTTATTTACATGTCTGCACACAAGAGTTAGGTTAGTTTATGTGCCTATTAAATGGAAGTGAAAGTGACAGTGGGACCTATAGAATCAGTAGGAACCTTGAAAACAGACATGTGGACTCTGCTATCTGGGATGCAAATAACCACCCAGAAATGCAATCAGCTGACCCAGATACTGCATTTGATGTTTCCTTGTAGGGTGTACTCTGATTTCCTGAAATCCCTAAGTACTCATTTACACAGATAGCAGGTACAGGGGTGGTTTCACCATATGGAAAAAGTAAGCCTAACTAAAAAGAGAATGAAATAGATGAGTTTTATTACTACATAATTTACCAGTAGTATGTTAAAATACATGTTGATGGTTATTCAAATCTGGGAATTATTAAAATGTAATTTTAGTGATATTTTAGATAAAGCAAAGAATAATTAAATTGTTATATGGTGTGACTCTCATAGATGACATGGAGGAAAAAAAAACCTTGTTGACAGCTGAGCTAAATGTGGGGTCTGCTATTTTGCATATCATTCAATAGAAGGTTTCTTCTCTAACTCTCCAAAAATACTGATTAATTTACCAATTAAACCACTTCCCCTCATAAATGTCAGCAAGTTTGCAAAGAATTTCTGTCATAAAAACATTTTATATTTAAAATGGTATTTCTGTATGTTTTTGGACATAATATGGGCAAGAAAGAGGCGACTGAACTAAAGCTCTTCCAATTACAATGGACCCTCTAATGTACAATGTTAAAAATGCAAATCACTCCAACAACATTTTAACACTATCGGTATCATGACAACAACTAGCTAAATAAATTAATATTTTGATAAGCCCATTTTATCAGCTACTCTCAGCATTGATTTTTTATCTTTTGCCAGTAGATATCAACCTGTTTTGGGCAAAAGATTCACCTGGGTTGTTGGCTTAAAGTGAAGATTCTTGGATTGCCTCATGATCCTTTCTTAGTATGTGTGAGGTGACTTCAAGAAATCTTTTGACAGGAGCACCTGGGTGGCTCAGTGGGTTAAGCCTCTGCTTTCAGCTCGGGTCATGATCTCAGAGTCCTGGGATTGAGCCCTGCACTGGACTCTCTGCTTGGTGGGGAGCCTGCTTTCCCCTCTCTGCCTCTCTGCCTACCTCTCTACTTGTTATCTTTTTCTCTGTGTCATATAATTAAATAAGATCTTTTTTTTAAAGAAATCTTTTAACAAAGATCCTCTGGAGATTATGGTACAGGAAATTATGCACCCATAGCTCACACTTTGGAAAGCACTGCAGTTTTCCACTGAAACTAGTCTTGTTGCAGGATAAAAATGACTGTCATGGATGAGTGACCAAATCACTTAAGGAAAATTTCCTCAGAGATTTCATGTTTGTATCTGTGGGAAGACCATTGTGTATGTCACAATAGAGAGAAATAAGATGATAATATTATGTGAAATTTTAATATAAATGAACATCAAGACTTAGGAATTTATTTTAATAGATGCAAATTAGCAACTATAAGAGACTTAAAAGATGTCCAATTTATTTACATTCTGCAGTTAGAAAGAGAAGACTAACTCTTTTCTTTTTTTTTTTTTTTTTAGGATTTTATTTATTTATTTGACAGAGATATATAGAGAGAGCACAAGTAAACAGAGCAGCAGGCAGAGGAGAGAGAAGCAGGCTCTCTGCTGAGCCAGGAGCCCAATGCAGGGCTCGATCCCAGGACCCTGGAATCATGACCTGAGCTGAAGGCAGCTGCTTAACCTACTGATCCACCCAGGTGTCCTGCTTATAACTTTTTTTTTTTTTAAGATTTTATTTATTTACTTGACAGACAGAGATCACAAGTAAGCAGAGAGGCAGGCAGAGAGAGGAGGGGAAGCAGGCTCCCCACTGAGCAGAGAGCCAGATGTGGGGCTCGATCCCAGGACCTTAGGACCATGACCTGAGAGGAAGGTAGAGGCTTTAACCCACTGAGCCACTCAGGCGCCCCTGCCTGTAACTTTTTAGAAAACATTTTTGGGAGATTGTATGCTGCCCGGGAGACACTTAATCATTTTGTAACTTAAATCATTAATTTATATAAGCTATAATAAGTCTTCATAATACAAAAGTAAATGACAGATTGTTATAAATATTTAAATGGAATTTTGGATGAGTGAAATTAAAATGCATAGATGATTTTTTTCTCTCATTCTCTTTTTCCCTCATAAGTGAGGTACTACTGTACTACAAAAACGCTGCCTCCTATTATTTTAGTTTATCCTATAGACAGAAATCAGGTATTCTTATAAGAAGTATTATAGCTTGTTCTTGAGAAACTAGATAAATATAGCTACTGTGGAGTAGTCTGATTCAATGTCTCTAAGATTCTGCATGGGTGAATAGCATTGCTATGGTACATAATGGCTGTTCCTACCAACAGAGCAAATTTTAGCTACTAGATAAAAGATATAAATTCAGGTCAGTGCTTCAGTACAAAAAAATAAAGAAAGAAAGAAAGAAAGAAAGAAGAAAGAAAGAAAGAAAGAAATGTTATTAGCAAGCTACGAAGTTTTCCCTTCCCCACTTGAGGTAGGCATTTCTTTTTCAGTAAGTTTATAATTTTAAAAGGCAGAATTTATAAATGTTAATTTAACACAACTGCACATCAAACTTTATAAAATTTTCAAATCAATACAGTAAAATCAAGTGGAAAGTATGCTCAATAATCACAGAATTAAGATTTTATCCTTTTTATTTTTGAAAACTGAGCCCCATTTAATTATAGAGTAATATTTTACATTATTTATAATCTTAAGGCAGGATAACCAAAGCTCTGGACTTAAAATTGTTTAAAAATTTCTGTGTATTATATAGTTTCACTTAAAAAAAATATATATATATATTATGTATGTGTGTGTGTGTGTGTATTTTAATGAAGGAGATGCTCCAATGTAAAGGTATGTTTGCCTCCACAATTTTCTGTTATGTTGACACATCTTGGAAGAGTTTATACTGCTTTCTCACAAACAGAAATACACAAGGAATTTCAAAGAGTCCCACAAAATAGTCCTTGGCTTCTCTGCTACTAGACCTGCATATAGTTACAGTCTAATAAACACAAACACAAAATGCAAGCAGAGAGAACTTAAACATTTGCAAACTATAGATATATTTATTTTACTATTTTAATGTTATTTGTTGCATATCAATTTTCTTTTCATAGGTTGTAGATGTAGATGAGGATTTCTATGAGATTGTATGATGTATGCTAATCTAAGAGATTTTACATGATATGTGCTTTCATCTCTGAAGGCAGTTAATTGATCAAAGGCCCCAACTGCCACTCTTCGTTTTGTTTGTTTGTTTGTTTCCTTGTTTGTTTTTGTTTTACTTTTATTTTTGAGTTTAATTTAAATTCTGGTATAGTTAATATATAGTGCTATAGATAATACAGTGTTATGTAAGTTTCAGGTGTGCAATATAGTGATTCAACACTCCATACATCAAGCGGTGCTCATCACAAGTGCCCTCCTTAATCCCCATCACCTATTTCATCCATCTCCCCTCTCCCCTTCCCTCTGATAACCATCAGTTTATTCTCTGTAATTATGAGTCTGTTCTTGGTTTGTCTGTCTCTCTTTTTCTTTTTCCTTTGCTCATTTTTTTTGTTTGTGTCTTAAACTCCACATATGAGTGAAATCATATGGTATTTGTCTTTCTCTGACTGAATTATTTCACTTAGTATAATACTCTCATCTATATTATTGCAAATGGCAAGATTTCATTCTTTTTCACAGTTGACTAATGTTCCATTGTTATATGCACCATACTTTAACCATTCATCAGTTGATAGATACTTGGGCTGCTTCCCAACTTGGCTATTGTAAATAATGCTGCTATAGACATAGAAGTCCATGTATCCCTTTGAGTTAGTATTGTTGTATTCCTTGGATAAATACCTACTAGTGTGATTCTTGGATCTTAGGGTAGTTCTATTTTAACTTTTTGTGGAACCTCAATCCTCTTTTCCATAATATCTGCACCGTCTGCTGCTCTTTGAAATCTATGTCTGCCCTGAAGGCTGAGACCAAGCTTCTGATAGTTTGCCCCCTGCATCCCTCAGCTAGCAGGGTTACTGAGGCAAGCCTGTTCCTGGGAGCAGCAGGACTCTTCTGACAGATGACTGTGTCATACGGACTCCCTAATGTCCCTGCTAAAATTACCTTAGAACTGATGGAACTCTACTATACTTAAACTCAGTCTCCCTCCCTCCTTCTTTCCCTTCCTTCCTTCTCTCCTTTACTTGGTGAGCAACTTCAAGTGTGACCTTATGGTTCTCCCAGGTTCCCCTCCCATTTTCTCTACAGATATTTTTCTTAATGTATTTTCTGCATATTTAATCCCAATGTGGTATTTATTTCTAAGATAACCTGAAATAATACACCCACAATAAAAATTAGTTTTGAATAATGTGGAAAAATATCTTTCAATGCTTTCTCTCATTTTTCTCTATAGAAGAAGGCAAAATTAGGCTGGGAGGTGTAAGAAGCAACTTTGTCTTTAGTGTTACTAAATGTGCATATATGTGTAGTAATAGAACATGAGGGTGGCACTTGAAATCTGCAGTGAAACTGTGCATGTAAATAACATGTTTTCCATCTGGCCTTTACTAATTGTGTTCCCATATTTGCAACATTCCACCTAGGTTGTCTGAAAGAGAACTCTGATATCTAGAAACAATTACTGTATATATTTAGCCATCAATAATAGTGTCTACTGGTTTTTACTCATTTATTTATTATTTACTCAGCCAACATTTATGGGATGCCTACTATGTGTAACACATTGCTAGCTCAATAAAACAAACATTCTGCTCTTATAAGCCTTACCTTCTGCAGTGGAGAGGAAGAAAGGCAATAATAAAGTGAAACACAGAGTTTGTTAGACAGTAAATAAGTTTTATGAAGAGAAGTAAGTCGAGTAAGAGAAATGGTAAGCCTTCATGAGGGAGTAGTAGGAAATGTGATTTTTAATAGAGTAGTCAGGGAAGACTTCACTAAAAATATAAAATGTGAGCAAAAACCTAAAAGAAGTGAGAGAATAAGCCATGCAGATATCTGACAGAACATTCCAGGCAGAGAAAACAGCATGTACAAAGACTCTGAGACAAAAGCAGGACTGCAGTGCTCTAAGAAGACAACAGGATAGCTGGAACACTGTGGAAAATGGGAAGTGTGTATAGTAGATCAGAGACAATACCGGAATTAGACATTCTAGAACCTCACAGACAACTTCTCAAGTCTACTTTCTTTGAATGGGCTAGAAAGCCATTGGAAGATCTGAGTAGAGATAATAAACATTGTGCCAAAAAGAAAAAAAAAAAAGTAATTCCTGGGGAAGTGGGTGGCTCAACTGGTTAAGCAACTGTCTTAGGTTGAGGTCATGATTGCAGGGTCCTGAGATCAAGCCCCACATAGAGTTCTCTGCTCAGCAGGGATTCTGCTTCTCCCACTCCCTCTGCTTCTCCCACTTCCTCTGCTTCTCCCTCTGCTTACGCTGTCCTTCACTCACTCTCTCAAATAAATAAATAAATAATTTTAAAAATTAAAAAAAATGTAATTCCTATGTATTATAAACATTAGGGACACAAAAGTGGAAGGGAAACAGGTTAGAAGGCTACTTATAAACCAGAAGAGAGGTGGCAATGAATTAGAAATAAGTGAAAGCCCTGTTGATAAAGAGAAGTGGAGTTTGTCATATATAGTTTGTTAGTAGAAATGACAGGGTTTGCTGACTGGTAAGATACGCAATGTGAGAGAAAGAGTTGAGCTAACAATTGATCTAAATTTCTGGCCTGAGCAACTGGGAAGATGGGGTGGCCATTTCTTCAGTTGAAGTAGGAGGAGTAGGTTTGTGTGTATGGGAGGAGGCAGAATTGAGGAAATCAGGAAACAGATTGAGGAAATCAGGAAACATTAAGCTTGAGTTACATAAGAAACAGCAAAATGAAGTTATTTAAAACAGGGAAACACAATTTTGGGGTCATTTGTATAGACAATATTTAATCCTTAAGATGGCCTAGCAAGTGAGTATGGATAGAAGATAGAAAAGGTTCAGTTGGAGAATTGAAGGATTCCATTCTTTAAATATTGTAAATGGATGTGGGGAGGATCCTTCAAAAGACACAATAAAGAAGTATAGGCTGAGTTAAGCCAGGGGAGTGTGGCATCCTGAATTTCAAATAAAGAAAGTGTTTCAAGCAGGAGAAAGTGAACAGCTGTAATAAATACCGATGGGTGAAATAAGATAACTGAGAGCTGCGCAATGGATTTAGCTCTGTGGAGATCAGTAACTGACTTTCACACATATTAGAAAAGAAGTCGGATGGCAAATACATGAAGCCACAAGGACACACAAGTCTTTAAAGCTTTTTCCTAAGAAAAGAAATAAAGAAATGGGTGATACTGGGTGACAAAGTCAAGAAAGGCTCTTTTTCTTTCTGGATGAGGAAATAAAACCCCATTTATGTGCCAGTAAGAAGATCTGATTGAAAGTTAAAGAAAATGAAGGGGTAATTGTGGGAGTGGTTTCCTGTATGGAAGGTAGAAGAAAGCATTAGAATTGTTGCAGACTTTGTCAGGGACCCATGGAATGTGTTCATTGAACAATTTGAATCTCTCACGGTAGGCATTCTATGCCTAAAATCTTCTTTTCTAAAGCCATGGAAGGCCATCTATAAGATGGGCTAGGAATTTCATGGGATTAACATTTGCCAGCAGCAGCTTTCAATCAAAGACCTTAAACATTTACATATAAAATATTGATTGTCCAGGCACCTGGGTGGCCCAATTGGGTAAGCCTCTGACTTCAGCTCAGGTCTTGATCCCAGGGTCCTGAGATTGAGCCCCACATCGGGCTCTCTATTCAGTGGGAGCCTGCTTCTCCCTCTCCCTGCTGCCCCCCTGTTTGTACTCTCTCTGTCAAATAAATAAGTAAAATCTTTAAAAAATAAAGTAAAATATTGGGGAATAGTTCTAAAGTGTGTATGTTTGTATATTTCTTAGAAATTTCCCAGATAACTAAAGTGGAGTCATTCTCACGGTGGTATCTGGTTTAGCAGCATATATATTTTATTGGACTCTAGTGTACAGTGGAGGTTTTAGATCTGGCTTAAAGCAGAGTGTCCTTCAGTGCCATTGGAGAAGAACAGAGTATGTGGACATAGATGCCCTCTGACATGTGGATAGACTAATGAAAACTTGTATAAATATTCTTCTAATCACTTTTATAATCTGAATGAAATTCAAAACTCATCAGTTGAGAATGAGGGTGGTAAGTTTTTTGGAGGTTGGAAGGTACTAAATAGTCCCCTAGGAGGTGAGAAGAGTGGGCTAGAGTAAAGATTATCTAAGAGTGTTTGGCAACTACATGAGATTAGTAATCTTATAATTAAAGCGAGAAGTATTTGCACCACTGTTTTCTTCTTCAGTCACATTCAGCTACACAGGTGCAGATACAGATAGAAAGGTAGATAGCCCTTGATCAGACTGTAGCTTCAAGTCCCCATTCCTTCTGCAATATATATTTAAGCTTAATATTGGGTGAGATGAGATTAGGTGCATTCAGGGTAGTATGGCCATAGACGAAGTTTAGTATTACCCAAAAACCTCTTCTCCTTAGGATTTTACTGCATCATACATAATAATGAATATGGGGGTTCCAGAAGTTTGTGTGTTTCTGGCATAATCCTTTCGAGCCCTCTCAAGAGGCAGCTATTTCCCCCCCTCAATCCTTATATGACTGAATCTAGATGTGTAGTAATTGAACCCCTTGAACCACATAGTAACTTTTTTATGATTCTTTCTCTTTCTATGAGAACTACAAATTTTGAATTTCAGAAAATCAAGCTATGTATTCCACTACCCTTTCTTCTTACAGTGAACCATAAATGTTTGGGTTATTTCTTGAGTATTTTATTTTTTTAAATTTTTATTTTTGCTGAGATATAATTGACATATACATTACCTTAGCTTCAGGTGTACAACATAATGATTCAACATTTGTATAAGCTGCAAAACGATCTTGAGTATTTTAGTGTACAAAATAATGATCCAACATTTCTTTACATTGCAAAATGATCTTGAATATTTTAGTTCGATACTTAGTTTGTAATATTTCTTGTTTCCAAAAGACTTGGATTAGCCATGGATTTTAACTTCCATCATTATTATTATTATTATTATTATTATTATTTTAATTTATTTAAGCTTTATTTAAACATATAATGTAACCCCACCACCCTATCCCAAACCCTCTCCCCCCCACCCCCCTCAGTTTGTTTTATGACATTAAGAGTCTCTTTTGGTTTTTCTCCCTCCCAATCCCATCTTGTTTCATTTTTTCTTTTCCTACCACCTTAACTCCCACCCCCGTTGCATCTCCACTTCCTCATATCAGGGAGATCATGTGGTAGTTGTCTTTCTCCAGTTGACTTATTTCGCTAAGCATAATACGCTCTAGTTCCATCCATGTCATCGCAAATGGTAAGATTTCATTTCTTTTGATGGCTGCATAGTATTCCATCGTATATATATATCACTTCTTCTTTATCCATTCATCTGTTGATGGACATCTAGGTTCTTTCCATAACTTGGCTATTGTGGACATTGCTGCTATACACATTCGGGTACACGTGCCCCTTTGGATCACTACGTTTGTATCTTTAGGGTAAATACCCAGTAGTGCAATTGCTGGGTCATAAGGTAGCTCTATTTTCAATTTTTTGAGGAACCTCCATGCTGTTTTCCAGAGTGGTTGCACCAGCTTGCATTCCCACCAACAGTGTAGGAGGGTTCCCCTTTCTCCACATCCTCGCCAGCATCTGTCATTTCCTGACTTGTTCATTTTAGCCATTCTGACTGGTGTGAGGTGGTATCTCATTGTGGTTTTGATTTGTATTTCCCTGATGCCCAGTGATATGGAGCACTTTTTCATGTGTCTGTTGGCCATCTGGATGTCTTCTTTGCAGAAATGTCTGTTCATGTCCTCTGCCCATTTCTTGATTGGATTATTTGTTCTTTGGGTGTTGAGTTTGCTAAGCTCTTTGTAGATTTTAGATACTAGCCCTTTATCTGATATGTCATTTGCAAATATCTTTTCCCACTCTGTCAGTTGTCTTTTGGTTTTGTTGACTGTTTCCTTTGCTGTGCAAAAGCTTTTGATCTTGATGAAGTCCCAATAGTTCATTTTTTCCCTTGCTTCCCTTGCCTTTGGCGTTGTTCCTAGGAAGAAGTTGCTGCGGCTGAGGTCGAAGAGGTTGCTGCCTGTGTTCTCCTCAAGGATTTTGATGGATTCCTTTCTCACGTTGAGGTCCTTCATCCATTTTGAGTCTATTTTCGTGTGTGGTGTAAGGAAATGGTCCAATTTCATTTTTCTGCATGTGGCTGTCCAATTTTCCCAACACCATTTGTTGAAGAGGCTATCTTTTTTCCATTGGATGTTCTTTCCTGCTTTGTCGAAGATTAGTTGACCGTAGAGTTGAGGGTCTATTTCTGGGCTCTCTATTCTGTTCCATTGATCTATGTGTCTGTTTTTGTGCCAGTACCATACTGTCTTAATGATGACAGCTTTGTAGTAGAGCTTGAAGTCGGGAATTGTGATGCCACCAACTTTGGTTTTCTTTTTCAATATTCCTTTGGCTATTCGAGGTCTTTTCTGGTTCCATATAAATTTTAGGATTATTTGTTCCATTTCTTTGAAAAAATTGGATGGGATTTTGATAGGCATTGCATTAAATGTGTAGATAGCTTTAGGTAGCATAGACATTTTCACGATATTTATTCTTCCAATCCATGAGCATGGAACATTTTTCCATTTCTTTGTGTCTTCCTCAATTTCTGTCATGAGTACTTTATAGTTCTCTGAGTATAGATTCTTTGCCTCTTTGGTGAGGTTTATTCCTAGGTATCTTATGGTTTTGGGTGTACTTGTAAATGGGATTGACTCCTTAATTTCTCTTTCTTCTGTCTTGTTGTTGGTGTAAAGAAATGCAACTGATTTCTGTGCATTGATTTTATATCCTGACACTTTACAGAATTCCTGTCCAAGCTCTAGCAGTTTTGGAGTGGAGCCTTTTGGGTTTTCCACATATAGTATCATATCATATATTCCACATATAGTATCATATCATCTGCAAAGAGCGATAGTTTGACTTCTTCTTTGCCGATTTGGATGCCTTTAATTTCTTTTTGTTGTCTGATTGCTGAGGCTAGGACTTCTAGTACTATGTTGAATAGCAGTGGTGATAGTGGACATCCCTGCCGTGTTCCTGACCTTAACGGAAAAGCTCTCAGTTTTTCTCCATTGAGAATGATACTTGCAGTGGGTTTTTCATAGATGGCTTTGATAATATTGAGGTATGTGCCTTCTATCCCTACACTTTGAAGAGTTTTGATTAGGAAGGGATGTTGCACTTTATCAAATGCTTTTTCAGCATCTATTGAGAGTATCATATGGTTCTTGTTCTTTCTTTTGTTAATGTACTGTATCACATTGATTGATTTGCAGATGTTGAACCAACCCTGCTGCCCTGGAATAAATCCCACTTGGTCGTGGTGAATAATCCTTTTAATGTACTGTTGGATCCTATTGGCTAGTATTTTGGTGAGAATTTTCGCATCTGTGTTCATCAAGGATATTGGTCTGTAATTCTCTTTTTTGATGGGATCCTTGTCTGGTTTGGGGATCAAGGTGATGCTGGCCTCATAAAATGAGTTTGGAAGTTTTCCTTCCATTTCTATTTTTTGGAACAGTTTCAGGAGAATAGGAATTAATTCTTCTTTAAATGTTTGGTAGAATTCCCCTGGGAAGCCATCTGGCCCTGGGCTTTTGTTTGTTGGGAGATTTTGGATGACTGTTTCAATCTCCTTACTGGTGATGGGCCTATTCAGGTTTTCTATTTCTTCCTGGTTCAGTTTTGGCAGTTTATATGTCCCTAGGAAAGCATCCATTTCTTCCAGATTGTCGAATTTGTTGGCATAGAGTTGTTCATAATATGTTCTTATGATTGTTTGTATTTCTTTGGTGTTGGTTGTGATCTCTCCTCTTTCATTCATGATTTTATTTATTTGGGTCCTTTCTCTTTTCTTTTGGATAAGTCTGGCCAGGGGTTTATCAATCTTATTAATTCTTTCAAAGAACCAGCTCCTAGTTTCATTGATTTGTTCTATTGTTTTTTTGGTTTCTATTTCATTGATTTCTGCTTTGATCTTTATTATTTTTCTTCTCCTGCTGGGTTTAGGCTTTCTTTGTTGTTCTCTCTCAAGTTCCTTGAGGTGTAGGGTTAGGTTGTGTATTTGAGACCTTTCCTGTTTCTTGAGATAGGCTTGTATCGCTATATATTTTCCTCTCAGGACTGCCTTTGCTGTGTCCCACAGATTTTGGACCGTTGTGTTTTCATTATCATTTGTTTCCATGTTTTTTTTCAATTCTTCTTTAATTTCCTGGTTGACCCATTCATTTTTTAGAAGGATGCTGTTGAGCCTCCATGTATTTGTGCTCTTTCCACATTTCCTCTTGTGATTGAGTTCTAGCTTCAGAGCATTGTGGTCTGAAAATATGCAGGGAATGATCCCAATCTTTTGATACCTGTTGAGACCTGATTTATGACCCAGGATGTGATCTATTCTGGAGAATGTTCCATGGGCACTAGAGAAGAACGTGTATTCTGTTGCTTTGGGGTAGAATGTTCTGAATATATCTGTGATGTCCATCTCGTCCAGTGTGTCATTTAAGACCTTTATTTCCTTGTTGATCTTTTGCTTGGATGATCTGTCCATTTCAATGAGGGGTGTATTAAAGTCTCCAACTATTATTGTATTCTTGTCAATGTGTTTCTTTGATTTTGTTATTAATTGGTTTATATAGTTGGCTGCTCCCATGTTAGGGGCATAGATATTTAAAATTGTTAGATCTTCTTGTTGGACAGACCCTTTGAGTATGATGAAGTGTCCTTCCTCATCTCTTATTATAGTCTTTGGCTTAAAATCTAATTGATCTGATATAAGGATTGCCACCCCAGCTTTCTTCTGATGTCCATTAGCATGGTAAATTGTTTTCCAACCCCTCATTTTCAATCTGGAGGTGTCTGCAGGTCTAAGATGAGTTTCTTGTAGGCAGCATATGGATGGGTTTTGTTTTTTTATCCATTCTGAAACCCTGTGTCTTTTGATTGGGGCATTTAGCCCATTTACATTCAGGGTAACTATTGAGAGATATGAATTTAGTGCCATTGTATTGCCTGTATGGTGATTGTTACTGTATAATGTCTCTGTTCCTTTCTGGTAATACTTTTAGGGTCTCTCTTTGCTTAGAGGACCCCTTTAAATATTTCCTGCAGAGCTGGTTTGGTGTTTACAAACTCTTTCAGTTTTTGTTTGTCCTGGAAGCTTTTAATCACTCCTTCTATTTTCAATGATAACCTAGCTGGATAAAGTATTCTTGGCTGCATGTTTTTCTCATTTAGTGCTCTGAATATATCATGCCAGTTCTTCTGGCCTGCCAGGTCTCTGTGGATAAGTCTGCTGCCAATCTAATATTTTTACCATTGTACGTTACAGACTTCTTGTCCCGTGCTGCTTTCAGGATTTTCTCTTTGTCGCTAAGACTTGTAAATTTTACTATTAGATGGCGGGGTGTGGGTCGGTTCCTACTGATTTTGAGAGGTATTCTCAGCGCCTCCTGGATTTTGATGCTTGTTCCCCTTGCTATATTAGGGAAGTTCTCTACAATAATCCTCTCCAGTATACCTTCTGCTCCTATTTCTCTTTCTTCTTCTTCTGGAATCCCAATTATTCTAATGTTGTTTCGTCTTATGGCATCACTTATCTCTCGAATTCTCCCCTCGTGGTCCAGTAGTTGATTGTCTCTCTTTTGGTCAGCTTCTTTATTATCTGTCATTTGGTCTTCTATATCACTAATTCTTTCTTCTGCCTCATTTATCCTAGCAGTAAGAGCCTCCATTTTTGATTGCACCTCATTAATAGCTTTTTTTATTTCAACTTGATTAGACTTTATTTCTTTTATTTCTCCAGAAAGAGTTTTTATTTCTCCTGACAGGGTTTCTCTAATATCTTCCATGCCTTTTTCGAGCCCGGCTAGAACCTTGAGAATCGTCATCCTGAATTCCAGATCTGACATATTACCAATGTCTGTATTGATTAGGTCCCTAGCCTTCGGTCCTGTCTCCTGCTCTTTTTTTTGTGGTGAGTTTTTCTGCCTTGTCATTTTGTCCAGATAAGAATCTGCTGTTCTCCTTGTTAAGTGAACTTGGTCTTGGCCTGATTTCTTTGATATTCTGGGGGAGGGGCCTGTTGTAGTGATTCTCAGGTGTCTTTTCCCCAGGCGGAGTTGCCCCGCCCTTACCAGGGGCTTGGCTAAGTAATCCTCTCAGGTTTGCTTTCAGGAGCTTTTGTTCCCTGAACGGGCTTTCTGTAGAGTTCTGGAGGACGGGAATGACAATGGCGGCCTCCCAATCTCTGGTTCAGAGGAGCCGAGAGCTAGGGGCCCCAGTCTTCAGTGTGCCTTCAGAGAAAAGCGTTTAATCCCTCCAGTCTCCCTAGCCCACGTTTGCGCCGGAGAGTGCGCGCGCGTGCCCGCCCGCAGACACCGCGCGCCCGCCGACACTGCGCGCACCTGCAGACCGCACGCGCCCGCAGACCGGGCTCAGAGAAAATCGTGCGTAAGCAGTCCCGTCTCACTGGCTTCTTGGAGTGCTCCGAGCTCACCCAGCCTGTGACCAAGCGTCTCTGTCTCTGGCAGAGTCCCACCTGGAGTCTCCGGACCCCGTAGATCACTGAGCTCTCCCGGGTCGGAGTCTCCCCGGATCTTGTGGGGACCCCTCGCACCGAGCACCGGCCAGTGCCACAGAGCACCGGTCCGTGTCACAGACCACTAGGAAATCTCGGCTCTGTCTCTGCAGCCGACTTCCCCGCTCTAATACCTGTGAGCTCTGCGACACTCAGACACCCCCGATCCTTCTGTGACCCTGTGGGACCTGAGTCCACGTTGTCCCCATGAGGTCTTCACCCCAGTTTAGCCTCTGGAGTGATGTCCCTCCGTGGAGCCGACTTTTAAAAGTTCTGATTTTGTGCTCCGCTGTTTGCCGGGAGCCGGCCCCTCCCCCTGGGTTCTATCTTCCCGTCACGTTGGATTCACTTCTCCGCTGGTCCTACCTTTCAGAAAGTGGTTGATTTTCTGTTCCTAGAATTGTTGTTTTTCTTCTCTTCGATCTCCTGTTGGATTTGTAGGTGTTCAGAATGGTTTGATAGGCTATCTAGCTGATCTCCTGCTGGCTGATGTCGTCTCAGCCTCCTACTTCTCCGCCATCTTGACTCCTCCCTCCCATTATTATTATTTTTAAAAATAATGTTGACCTTTGCTGTTAGCGACTTTCTCTCATATTCAAATCTGAAGTGTTGTCATTACCAAAAACTGTTCCTCCACCAAAATCTCAGTTTAAAACATCTCACTCTCAAACATCCTTAATTCCAAACTTACCCCATCCAATATTCCTCCTCCTTCAATTATTCAATATACAATATGACACTGAAAACTGTTGATCCTAGCACCATTTTTTTTACCACCCATCAAGCATTCTGTTCATTGTTTCATTTCTTATTCAGCTGAAGTTCTCTGATTCTTTTTAATTATCAACCTTTTAGTTGCACCCTTAACTCTATTCTCCCTGATAATTAGGCTTAGCTTACAGAATTAGTTAAGGGATAATCAAGAAATCCACAGATATTTTGTGTGTAGGTTGACAAAAGTTAAAAATGTATTAAAAATAGCTTTCTATTAACTTATCTATATTTAATAAAAAGATGATGTCCACTCAGTATCTCAAACATTGTGAAATGTAAACAATACAAAAGGCATTCCAATTAAAGGCTTGCATTTGATTTGTGTGTTAGTATGGGTCACAGGACTTTTTACCAAATTATTCTCATAAAAAAGACCTATTTGTAAAATTTGTCTTATAAAAATGTAAAATATGAACATTTATAATCTAATCAGTATATTTACATATAGAAATAACTTTCTGAAATATTATAGTTGGAGTGAAAATTATTAATAAATAATTTCACCAATATTTAAGAAACAAGCAGAGAATGAGGAATATTTTAAGTAAGTTGAGAAAGTTTCCTCAGAGAAAGAAGAGGAAAACAATTGGCGGAAAATGGAAAAGAGAGAACAAAATAGGGGACAGATTTAAGGACAAGGGAGTTTTCAACAGAGATGAAATGATGCAAATAGGTAGAATAAAAACCTCCAAAGTTTAATTTTGGAATAAGAGATCATTGATGACTTTTGTTAGAGAGTTCTCTGTCGAAAGATAGAGTTAGAAGGGAAATTGCACTGTGACCAAATAAAATGGAAAGAAGTGAGACTTGTAAACAGAGACTCCTTTATCAATGTATTTGGTTATGGTGAGGAGGAAGACCATATTTCTGGGCAGATAGAGAAAGATGAAAGATATTTTGTGTTCAGGGAAAGGTGTTGGCTCAATTTCACTAATTAGGAGACTCTCAAGAGCAAGAGATTAAAGAGTTAATGTTTCTATGCTTTGCTCAATTCCCTGGAAACCACATGATGCTGAATCATTTAATGTTGTTAGGGATTGCACAGTTAGACAACAAATACTTGTTTATCTAAAGAAAATCCTCCTAGAATCCCAGGTTCTTCCACATTGCCAGTAGTAGGGTTTTTGACTTCTCCTGGGAGAACATGTGGTTGATAGGCTGTCACAGTTTTTCTAAATCTTGCCACCGCAAGATCCTTGACATACTATCACATGGGATGATTTATATAAGTCACCAAAAGAGGGAAAAAAAAGAGAAACTCATAATATGCTACAAAAATTTTATGCCTTATTTTCAGGGAGGAAGAGGAATACACATACTTTATATGTGTATAAATATATATAAATAAATATATATAATGGTGACTCAGTTGACTAAAAGGTAAAAGTTGACCATTTGTGTCCCAAAGGATAAAAATTGCAATTAAATGTCATGAATTAAATCATCTAGATTATAAAAGAGGGTAATAGAACATTTCCTCACTTTGGAAGAAATTAATAATCATATTCATAAAACATGACAGTGTTCTGTTTTTGTCTTGTTTTTAAGATTTATTTATTTATTTATTTTACAGAAAGAGAAAGAAAGTGTGGGCAGGCGGAGGAGCAGAGGGAGAGGGAAATAATCTCCAGCAGACTCCTCACTGAACTCAGAGCCCGATATGGGGCTTAATCCCATGACCCTGAGATCATGACCTGAACGAAAACCAAGAGTCAAAGGCTTAACTGCCTGGGTGCCCCAAATGTGAGAGTATAGTTTTTATTCTTTAAAGATTTTATTTGACAGAGAGAGAAAGAGAGCATATGCAGGGGGAGCAACAGGCAGAGGGAGTGGAAGAAGCAGGCTTCCCATTGAACAGAGAGCACAACATGGGGCTAAATCCTAGGACATGGGATCATGACCTGAGCTGAAGGCAAATGCTTAACCGACTGAGCCAGCCAGGTGCCCCATGACAGTATTCTTATAGCATAAGCAAAATGTATTTTTCCCTCTTTCCCTGCTCTGGGTTGTATGACAGAGGTTTTTCACTTTTGAAATAAAAAATAGCCATTTTAGGTATATTTGACTGTTATTCAGTATTATATTTAGTAAAAATTAATGAATCTTGTCAAATAAATTCCAATGTACACTAAAAATATGTTGGACCAATATCTGCTTCTTTTTGCTATGGATGCCCATATCATACTTTATATTATACCAAATTTATTCAATAGTTCCTAAAGAAGAGAAGGAAATTAGCCTGGTATTTTCACAAAGTTTCTAAACGTAACATCTAATATATGTATGAGGTAAACAAAAATAATGTAAGCAGTTCTCAAAGTGAAGTAACTGCATAACCTTTTAGAAAAGTCTTCAGATGATGTCTGCTTTCTTCTTTGCATCTGTTTAGAGACACAAAATGATAAACTGTGTCACTTTTTATTATTTTTTTTTACCTAAAATCTTTATTCATTCATTTTATTGAATACCAACTAAGTAACTACTCTTCTGATTATTTCATTTAGAGAGATTAAACAGAGATAGAATGAGGTAGTGAAGTCAGAAAGAAAACTGGGGACTAGATCTTATAGCAACTTGTAGATCATGACCAGCATTATGTATTTGCTTTAAATGTGATGGTTTGCCCTAGAAGGACTTGAGGAAGGAAATTATTTGATTTGTTGTTTTGTTGTTTCTGTTGGTTTGTGGGATTTTAGTTTTTGTTTTTTAGTACTCTGGGTGTTTCCTAAAGAAATGAGAGTAGACGGATGGAATAGTATATTAGTATCTAGAGGTGCCTAAGAAATTGGGCTTAAAATTAACTAAAGTTTATTCTCTCTCAGTCCAGGAGTCTAGAGGTACAAAGTCAAGGTGTCAGCAGGCTGAAAATCCCCATGCTTCTCTTTTAGTTTCTGGGGTCACCTGCAATCTTTGAAATTTGTTTGGCTTATAGACCCCTAACTCCAATCTCTTCCTCTATCATTATCTTGCCTTTTTCTCCTTGTGTTTTTCTATGCCCTCTCCTCTTTTCATAAGGACATCCATTATTAGATTCCTAAATCCAGGAAGATTTCATATCAAGATCTTTAATTAATTACAAATGAAAAGACCTTATTTCCAAATAAGGTTGCATTATAAATTTTCAGGTGAATAGATATTGGGAGAATGGGCACTATTCAACCCACTATGAGTGGTAGAAAATAAGAAGACTAGGTATGAATTAATTTAAATAATCCAAGTATAAATTATGATTATGTCTTGGACTATAATGTTGAAAGTGGTATGGTAAGACATGATTGTATTTAGAGCCAACTTGCTGAGGTAGTGGGAAAAATCAAAAGTGGATACAATTTGAGGTCTGCCTCATGGGTAAATGGTAACAAAATTTATTCAGATGGGAAAACCTAAGAGAGAAGTAGGTTTTCAGGGAAGAATATGAACATTTTTACTTTGGACATATTAAATTTGTGATGTGTATTACACATCTAATTTGAAATATTAAGTTGAAAATTGAATACTAGAAAGGTTGCTGTCATATTAGTTAATAGAACAAAACTTTCTTTTATTTGTAGAATTATGGTTAAAGACACCCATTTTTTTTCTTTCTCTACAGTTACTCAATAAGCATGCCATAATGTTGTCCCATTTAGAAACTACTAGAAGTATATTCATCTTCATTGTCATATAACACACTTTCCTAATGCTATATGTCATGGCCAAGGAAGACTGATAACTTCTGAAGGCAACTGTCAAACCACTTGTTTATCAACAGAGTGAGCTAAAAATAATCAAAACCAGGCACTCATCTGGTCTGTCTTGGATTTCTGCTCCACCGTTTATAAAGTGTGTGGCTTTGAGGAAGTCATTTTGACTCTCAAAAGCATCCATTCCCTTATATTAAAATGAGGACAGTAACAATGTCTCTCAGAAAGGCTTCATATAAGATCACTAGCACAGAGTAGGTAAATATGAATGTTTGTTTTTCTCATATTATTCATCACTTTTCAAATAAATTTCATGGCTTTCCTCATATATTTTACATATACATTAAACATTTAAAATAAAAAAAAATATATATATATATATTTTCCAGAGAAAAAGATGAAAGTAACATATCAAGGAACAACTCATAATGATATAATGAAGAACAATTTATAATAGTTTTTAGGTCTAAGAGATTAACCTGGAAGAAGCTCAACTTTTTCTTTTGGTTAGTAATGTTGTTTGTATGGAGACAAAGAAATACTGTAATTTAAATCTTTAGCCTGCTATTCTGTATTAGGTTACTAATGCTGTGGTTTGCCAATTTAATGTTTTTATTTAATAGCTTCCTTGAATAACTAAAATGTGAGACACTGAGAATATGCAAATATTTCAGAGTTCATCATATTCAGGAAGCTTTCTGCAATTATACTCAACCACAGTATTTACCACTAGACAATACATTTCCAACTTTATTTAATAAACTAGCATAATATATATGACTTCTCACAAAATTATGCAAAAAATTTGTAAATAAAAATATGAGGGGTGCCTGGGGGGCTCAGTTGGTTAGTGTCTGCCTTTGGCTCAGGTCATGATCCCACGGTCCTGGGACAAAGCCCCTACCAAGCTCAAGGAGCAATCTGCTTCTCCCTCTTCCTCTGCCCCTCCCCCAGCTCCTGTTATCTCTCTCTCTTTTTCTCTCTCTTTCTCTGTTCTTCTCTCTCAAATAAAAAAGTAAAATATTAAAAAAAAAAACTGAAGTAACTTAATAAATTAAAAGAGAAGAAAAATTGCTATGGAGGAGATAGTCAAATTTTCCCTTTGACTGACTAACCCAATAGATGTAGAGAGGAAGCAGGTCAGAAGATTAAAGGAACTGATATTTATTGAGCAACCACGAAATGCCAAGCCTTCTTTTTCTTCTTCTTCTTTTTTTTTTTTTAAATAGAGGGAAATTCATTTCAGTATTGCCACTTACCTACTCTGGCAATACGGATACACTTACCATATCTGGCAATGTATATTGCCATACAACACTTACCATATCTGGTAATACTGAAGTATTGCCAGATATCATTTTCCTCTGCCCCCCTTTTAAAGATGTCAAATCTGAGTGGTAGTGAGATTAAGTAGATCACGGTGTTAAGGTTTAAATAATGGAGCTTCAGGTTAGTCTGAAAACTATTCGACCTCAGTGGATCTAAATACAGTCTATTTCACTACAGTGAAAAGTGGTTATAGGACAAATAATATGTCACTAATACAGGACTTACAGATAGTCATATTTCCCAACTATTATTACTGTATTGTGGGGGAAAAAAGCATGAATAAGTGGTCAGGAATAAATAGATCTTAGCAACACATTACTGAGGACAAATTATTGATCAGATTTTAATGGATCTAATGTTCATTCTTTTTTTTTCCCCACAGGAAATTTTGCATCACTTAGAAAACCACTCTAATAGTTTTCACCATCTTGTGATTAGTTTTTTTTCTACTTTGTCTTAGATTATGGGATAGAATTTATGGCCTTATAATTTGTTTTTATAACTTCATTCTTAGAGACAAATGAAGTATGTTAATATATTAGGGATTACACCATAAAGGTTTGACCGTATGATTATAGTAACAGTTTTTCTGTAAAACAGTTTATAGTAATTTGTATCCAGATGTGTTCAGGCAATAATATTGTAGGTAACAAATGCCACAATAATTTCTATGAGTACAGGTTTATTTTTTTGCTTTAAAATACACTTCATCCCACTGATATAAAAATGCTAACTAAGGCATCTCAAGCCTGCAGTCAATGGACAATTACTGAGAGAAGGATGACCCAAGGAACATTATCACAGTCATTGTTTTGTTACAGAACCCACATTGAAATACCTACCGAGGCTAAATCCCACCTGAGACACAAAAGGTGTGATTGAAAGATCCACATCCAATCCCAACCAGATGACATTCCTAGATATCTTTAATGTTTTCAGAAGAGAAGGAAAAGTAAAATAACACACAGTACATTCAACCTATCTTCATAGGAAATATATCTGACTAATTTCAGACTTCTCATTTGCAACACTCTATTCTGAAATATAATGGGATGTTAGCTTCAGATCTGAAGGAATAAAAAATTAAAAACCAAGGCTAAAAATTAGCTAAGTGTGAAAGTCAATTAAGGATAAATTCGCCATTAAGGCATTACATGTGCATATATATCCAAATGAAAAAAAAACACTTAAATTATCTCAAAGGAATGAAAAAGTAATTAAAGGAAAAGGATGAAGTAGGAGAAAGGAAACCATTTTTAGATAATTATCCAGATGAAGCAAAGAAGTATTAATGAAATCTTGATTCTTAGTAGAGCTTCTTTAAGTAATAGTATTTTAATTATCTCAATGTGTAATAGCATATTGCAATTACAGTAAATAATAACCACACAATCATATTTAAATATCATTTATATTCAATATTTAGAATCAAGCTCTAGTAAAAAAATCACTGAATTATGGATAACTAACACAAAGTAAATAAAATTTGACAATGCAAAACAATAATATATGCAACTTTAAGAATAACTAACTCAAGAGAATAATTTCTTTGTCCTTCATAGATGTCTCCTGGGTTCCATAATATTGAGAACATTTCCGATATATGAGATGTCAGAAAACTTCAAACACTCATGTACTGCAAAATAAAATTGCCTGTTCAATTTTAAAATTGAAAACTCTTTAAAATTTTAAACAATTTAACCTGTCAACCCCATTAAAGTACAAGTAATTTTATTATCATCTTTCATTATTTATTTGTTAATGATTAAAAATTAACAGGAACTGAAATCTTACTATGAACCAGGTACTATTCTAAGTCCTATATATGTATAAACTCATTTAACCTTGATATCAGAACTTGAAGTAGGTATTATTCTCATCCTGATATTGGGGATGAGGTCATGGTGCTATATACAAGGTTGTAAGAACTGTTCATTAATAATTGGATATTTGAACAAAAACCTGAAGGAGATGAATTTATTTA
>ML092992.1:9164-22285 GCA_003697995.1 Taxidea taxus jeffersonii | reverse complement strand
GCTATCAGGACTGGGCAATACTACTGGCATCCAATGGGTAGAGGCCAGCAATTCTGCTAAACATCTTATGACACACAGGATAGCTCCTCACCCCCAACAAAGAATTATTCTAGCTAGTATGAAGGTTGAGGAACCCTAGCTGAGACTAAGTTCCTAGTTAAGAGGGGGTAAAGATTTATTTTCTTATTTTTTTTAAAGATTTTACTTACTTGAGAGAGAAAGAAAGCAAGAGAAAGCACAAGTGGGGGGTGGAGAGAGGGACAAGCAGACTTCCTGCTGAGCAGGGAGCCCAATGCAGGGCTCGATCCCAAGACCCTGAGATCATGACCTGAGCTAAGGGCAGACATTTAAGGACTGAGCCACCCAGGTGAACCATTGGGTGTAAAGGTTTAGAACAAAAAGCAGGAATAAATGCTCTGGAGTGAAATGTTCCAATGTGGTGGGGGGTGTAAAAAGATCAAAATTCATATTCATATACATATTCATATCTACATAAATATTCATATCCATATATAGATACACATAAATGGACTGTACCACTGAAGGTTTCTAAGAGGTAGCACTGTTCCCATTGGTAGGGAAATAAATTGCATTGCCCCCTTGCCTCTCTGATGAGGGAGGAAGCTACCATGAGACTCAGAGTAGCAGGTCCATTGTTTAGAAGCTGTCCTGAGATCTGCAAAGTGAGGTTAGAAGCAAAGGATCAGAGCAGGGCTGGGGAATAAAGTCAGCATCATAAACAGAAGGAGTACGCTCTGGTGAGCACAAATAGGGAGGAGAAAAGCAAGGCCAAGCAACAGGACCTCTGGCCAAGCAATCAACCTCTTTTAGAACAAGGTGGTCTGGAGCGCCTGGGTAGCTCAGTGGGTTAAAGCCTCTGCCTTCAGCTCAGGTCATGTCTCTGCTCAGCAGGGAGCCTGCTTCCTCCTCGCTCTGCCTGTTTCTCTGCCTACTTGTGATCTCTTTCAAATAAATAAATGAAATCTTTATTTTGGTCCAATATCCAGTTTCAAATCTTTTGGGTTGTTGTGATGTGAACACCACTGATCTAGGGAATATGTCCTTCAGGCCTACTGTTAGGCCTGAACAGTGTTAGGCCTAACAGTGCCTAACTGTGTTAGGCAGTGTGTAAGTAAGTGGCATGCAGTCTCCCTGGAGGCTCACAGCTGTCCTGTAGGGATAACAGGTCTCCAGTGGGAGAATGTAAGCCACTCACTCAGGGACACACAGTGAGCGATCCGTAGAGACAGAACTCAGATGTACATATTCTAGCTCCAGAGCATGTTCTTCACTTCTGGGCTGCCCTCCTTGTAACCAGCAATAATTAATACTCATAACTAGATGGAAATAGGAAGTCAGAGCAGGAGATAACAGGAAATGTGTGAGCCACAGCCCTTTACTTTGGAATCCTAGACCAAAGCTTCCCAGACTTGAGTGTGACCAGTCTTGATACAACACCAACAGCTAAGCTGCATCCCCCAGAGTTTGATTTAGTGGGTATGGGGTGGGAGCCCAAGGATTTGCATCCCTAATAGTCCGTGATGCTAATTAATTCTGCTGGTCTGAGGACCCCTCCTCGAGAACCGCTGCTCCTTTGGAAGGATGTGGGGCTTCCTCTTCTTGTGAGGGCTGGATTTAGTTACTTTATGCTGAATCTCAAAGACAGGGCAACATCTGGCCAGAAGATCAACTACTAAGTAGCTGTGAATTGGAGAAGGCTAATAATGAAGAGAAGGGAGGGAAAGGAAGAGTGTCAAGTGGAATTCAACCTGGAAGGCTTCCAGGAGGAAGAGCCACGGGGCAAGAAGAGACACGGGCATTACTCATTTGATACACACTCCAGATAGCAAGTTTAAACTTGCAAGGTCCTTTTTAGGGGAAACTTGATTAATACCAATTAGCTGCCTCCCCTCTAACTCCTGAGAGGGCACCCCCTTGTTCTTTGGTGAGTCCACCCAGGAAATCTAAGTAGCAAAGTGTAACTGGCAGACAAACGCTTCACAGAATGGGAAAGTGTGCAGGACGGCAGTTAGAAGAATGATAAACAAGGGGCGCCTGGGTGGCTCAGTGGGTTAAGCCTCTGCCTTCGGCTCAGGTCATGGTCTCAGGGTCCTGGGATCGAGCCCCGCATGGGGCTCTCTGGCTTCCCCCTCTCTCTCTGCCTGCTTCTCTGCCTATTTGTGCTCTCTGTCTGTCAAATAAATAAAATCTTAAAAAAAAAAAAAAGAAGAATGATGAACAAGTTCAGATTTCAGCTCTACTGCTGTGTGATATGGACCCTCCTCAAGGTTCTTAATTAATAAGCCTTAGTTTCCAAATCTGTAAAATGGAGGAACTCATAACCTAAAATTAAGAGTCGCAAAAAACAATTATATGTGACACGTTCACGACTGTGCCCATTCTACACTAAGTCCCAATAATGGCATTAGAGCTCTATCTGCAGACAGGAAGCCAGCCACAGTCAAAGGTAGGCTTGCTCTGGGCTGCTCACTGCTCTTGTGGGAGCTGAGAGGTTAAACTTTAGATCTCCCTCACTGTGCACTGTTTATAAGATCTCCCATCCTAGTGGACACCCTCCAGTGTTTTAGGACATTTCCCTCCTTCTGAGCTTGTTCTTTATCAAACCATGTATAATGACCCATTTCTTTTTTTTTTAAAGATTTTATCTATTTGACAGAGATCACAAGTAGGCAGAGAGGCAGGCAGAGAGAGAGAGGAGGAGGAAACAGGCTCTCCGCTGAACAGAGAGCCCGATGCGGGGCTCGATCCCAGGACCATGGGATCATGACCTGAGCCGAAGGCAGAGGCTTTAACCCACTGAGCCACCCAGGCGCCCCTCTAATGACCCCTTTCCACACCTCACTCAACACTTCTCTCATTTATAAAGTTAGTAACACTAAGGAAAGGGGATAAAATCAAAATACAAAACTCTCTAACATCTGCACATACAATAGGGACTCAACTTTGCTTTGAAATGCCTGCAGAGAGAAAAGACTGGCTTGTGAATTACCAAATGTTAACTCAACCAGGAAGGCAAGTTCCCCGAGTGTGGTTTGTGAGCAGGTGGGAAACTGGGGGGACATGGGTGGAAGGGCAGAAATTTCCAGGAACCTCTCAGTCATCCAGTGGTGGACATAGAGACTAATTTTATTTTCCTTTTCCTGCTTCTATACATTTTCTACATTTTCTGTAATGAACCTGCATTTCTTTTACAATCAAAGAGGGAAAGTGATTTTGTTTGTTTGTTTGTTTGTTTTGCCTTCCTATCCTTCCAAAGATTTTCTTAATTATAACCCATTCCACAGCCACCTAGTCCACTCTGCTCACATGCTGCCTCCTGGCTCTCGTCCTCTACCGCGAGTTTGCACTAGTAGTCATTAGAAGGTTCCTTCTCCATGTTCTTGAGATTTCCTGTGCATTAGCCTGAGATCCACTGGTAAGTGGAATGGCCCCAAAGCGGGAGGATAGGTTTCGTCCTGTGGAAGAGTGGCGGGCCCACCACCTGCCATTCCCTGTCCTGGCACCCACTCCCAGTCTTAACAAGCTCGTTAGATGCTTCTTTGTGAAGCAAGTGGTTCATGCCAAGAGGAGCAACAAAGGAGACCTGCGAGTGAGAACTGTGCACATGCACACACACATACACATCCTCCTCACACACATGCATGCATGCGTGCACACACTCACACACCCCAATCTGCCTCTGCCTTCCTTCTGTATCTGGAGGAAAATGTCATCCAGTTAGTGCCCTCAGACGAAACAGAAAGGCAAATCCCCCAGATGTGGTTTGTGAAGGAGTTGGGCAGATGGGAGGGGGACATCAGAGCCAATCCACTGCTATCTGTCTCCGAAATCCAAACTTATTTTCCCGGACTGGACTAGGATCCCATTTCTCAATGTGAGGAGTCTTGCTCTCTCTTGGTGACACACACTTTCCCCAAGAATGCTGGACTTCTCAATGAAGAATTCTTGTATGTTTGGATTCTTGGAATCTGGACAAAGACTAATGAATTGCTGGCTCTACTCTAGATTTGGAAACCCTCTAGAACTCACAGGCAGGAGGGAAAAAGGGAGGCAGGGAGAGAGGCTGTGGGTGTGTTCACTGCAGAGAGGAGGATGCAGGACTGAGAAGCAGGATCACAGTATCCGAGGGGCAGCCACTCCAAAAAAATACCCACTGAGTCACAAGTCAAAAGTCACCTACTGCTCTGGGACTAGAAGTTTGATGCAGGCAGGCTGGGGGGTGGGCAACACTGAATGTTTGTTGGGACTCAAGAGTTATAATAGGATGGAAGTCAGGTTGGTGGTTTTGTTCATCACAAAGGGAGGAGGTTATGACCTATCAGGGTTCAGTACAGAGAACGTGGGTCTTGGAGCCAGGCACACCTTATCTGGAATGCCCTCTGTGCCTCTAACTAAGCCATGTGACTTCAGGGAAGGCACCTGCATGCTCAGAATCTTGGTTTTCTCTTCTGTAAAATGGGATAACAGCTACTTTGCAGGTCTACCATGAGACAGGGATGTGCTGAAGGGTGCCAAGTGCTGAGCCCTGTGCCTGGCACATAGTAGGCCTTCAAGATAGTAGGTATTGTTTGGCAAATTTGAAGAGTAGATGTTCATAAAGCTCTCTGTGTAGTGGGCTGGCTGTGGAAGGTCTGACAGCCCTGGAGACAACCAGGCAGTAAGAAGATGTAGCTCCCTAGGATAATGGCAGATAAGTTTAAGCTCCTTCCTTCACACACTCCTCAGGAGCCATCATGGGTGGGTTTGGGCCATGCCACCTATCCGACACCCCACCTGTAGAGGGTCTGCTTGAATCCAAAGTGTGAATGTGTGCATTCCAGATCACTAGAATGAAATGGTAGAGGGTCTACAGGGGTCTTGGGGCAGGAAGC
The DNA here is from genome assembly GCA_003697995.1 of Taxidea taxus jeffersonii. Classification (NCBI taxonomy): domain Eukaryota; kingdom Metazoa; phylum Chordata; class Mammalia; order Carnivora; family Mustelidae; genus Taxidea; species Taxidea taxus. The sequence goes on along the minus strand of ML092992.1, from coordinate 17,393 downwards.
ATACTGGCCTCTCAGTAAAGATCAGGCAAACAACACCAACCTTGCTGTCTAGAGACCTCTGTGAGTTCCTAAGGCATTCTGAAGAACAAGCAGCCAAGTTCCTGCTACCCCTCCACCCCCATCTCCCCACAAGCCCCCAGCCAAGAGCTCCAGTAACCTGGGCAAACAGACCAGGCCCCCAGGGTGTTCTCAGTCTAACTGAGAAGGCAAAACACAGACATAAAAGACTTAAGAATACAAAAAAACAAGGGGGAAAGAAAATAATTTTCTTTCAAAGGAGCTCATATATGCAGAGGGATCATGAGGTGATCTAAGGAATCCACATTCCATGGGGTTAATCCTGGGAGACTTTCTAGAGAGAGTGGTGATGGGTAGGCCTGCCACTTAGTGCCACCACAAGTTCTTCCCCCAAAGTCCCCCCTCAGACCCTGTGGCCTGACTGATGGAGAACAGGCACTTTTGCCTGAAATAGTAAATTTACATAACCTCACCATCGTAGCGATGCTCAGTGCAGCTCTAGTTACAACAACAAGGGTTGAAGAACTGGAGAGTTTGCAATGGCAAAGGCAGAAGGGGAAAACAAAACAAAATCCACATGAGGTTTTAATTTTCTTTAATCACATGAGAATGGCCCCATAGATCCAGCTATAAATACCCAACTGCCATTGCCACAAGATGGAAAAATCACACACATACACACACACGTGCCTTCAAACACTTTGTGCAAATCAATATTTCTGTCTTGAGAAGATGCAATCCTAGACTCCCCTTGCTCAGTGTCTTGCCCTAAGAGTTATCTTGTGTCTTGCACTCCCCAAATATATCTGACAGGACTTGGAAAGAAGTTATCTCTACAGCCATCACCAGAGCCAAACATGGAGCGGTCCCCACAACACAGGCCAAATCAGAGCTAGAATCAGGACTGACAGAAAGGGTTTTTAGATGGAACCCCTTAGAAGGAAATTAAGAGCACCCTGCTGGACCCTGGACACCTTGTGTTAGGCTCCAGAATCAGAGTCTGAGACAGAGATTTGTATATATATATATGTCATGTATGGAAGCTGTGCTCTTGGTAGAGACCAGGAAGGGAATGAGGAAAAGAGAAGAGGGCAGAGGAATGATCCATTAAGGATGTGGTTTTTGGAGAGATCTAGCATTAGTTCAGTCCTGTGGGGAGCCATGGAGGGGAATTACCCTGCCACATGGCATCCCACCTTGGGCCAAGGGAGTGGGGCTTTTGTTCCTTTCTCCTTGCTAGTCATTAGCCACAGAATTCAGGGCAATGGCTGGGCAAGCATGGTGCGGCTCCAGACACCTCTGCACAAGGTGGCTCAAGAAGCTAAGGTCAAACCATACAGGTGCTAGCCAGTAACTGGAGAACCCACAGCAGCCAGGGACTTGCCCAAGCCACCAATAGCATCTTCTACATAGGGTCTGTGAGCCCAAGGGCCTTGTTGCTTAGAATTTGTATTTTCTATTGATTACAAAGGCTTATTGGTTTGTTTGGTTTTGTTTTCTTTTGCATGCGGTGCTTTTGGAATCATCCTTCTGACAAAAGAATCAGAAGTGTGACCAACACAGTGCACAATGCAAACTGCCCTCGTAATATCTCTTCTTGCCTTCTCCCGTATTTGTAGGTCCCAGCTTCTGTGTGAGGCAGCAAAAAGCCCAGTTGAAAATTATTCTGCTTCCCCTAAGACTCCATTGCAGTTTGACCTCACTACTTAACACAGTTTGGCCAGTTTCTAGAGGGAGCTTTCAGAAAATCTTGTTAAAGAGAGCAGAATTAGCTGGCATGCACTTCTTGTACTTTCTCTTTCTTTTCTGCCTGGAATGCAGATGTGAAGCAAGAGGTGATGCAGCCATCTTTGAATCATGAGACAGTGAGCACAGAGACAAAAGGCTCTTTCTAAAGAAGGCTGATGTAGAAAAACAAAGGGAGCCTCGGTCCGTGACAGCACTGTGGTGCCACTCTGCCAACTCTGGACTATGTCTGCTGGACTCATGTAAGAAAATAATGAACACTTGTTGACAAGTCAGCTTTCCATACCATGTAGCTGAACACAAATTCTAATGGATACATGAACACTAGTTTTGTTGGGCATCCTATGGAAAAAGCCTTCTTAAGATAAATAAATTGAGGGGGAGGAGTCAAGATGGCGGAGAAGTAGCAGGCTGAGACGACATCAGGCAGCAGGAGACCAGCTAGATAGCTTATCAAACCATTCCAAACACCTACAAACCCAACAGGAGATCAAAGAGAAGAAGAGCAACAATTCTAGAAACAGAAAATTGACCACTTTCTGAAAGGTAGGACCGGCGGAGAAGTGAATCCAAAGCAACAGGAAGATAGACCACGGGGGGAGGGGCCAGCTCCTGGAAAGTGGCAGAGCAACGGAGCACAAAATCAAGACTTTTAAAAGTCTGCTCCATGGAGGGACATCGCTCCAGAGGCTAAACTGGGGTTAAGACCTCGCGGGGACAGCGTGGCCTCAGGTCCTACGGGGTCACAGAAGGATTGAGCGTGTCTGAGTGTCGCAGACATCGCAGGTATTAGAGTGGGGAAGCCAGCTACGGAGACAGAGCCAAGGAGTGAGCTCTCAACTCGGGGTTACCTTGAAGCGTAATTGTGACACAGGCCAGTGCTGTGTGTGTGGGGTCCCCACAAGATCCGGGGAGACTCCGACCTGGAAGAGCTCAGGGATCTGCGGGGTTCGGAGACTCCAGGCGGGGCTCTGTGCCAGAGACAGAGATGCTTGGTCACAGGCTGGGTGAGCTCAGAGCACAGCCAGAGGTCAGTGAGACGGGAGTGACTGGGTGATTTTCTCCAAGCGCGACTGGAGGCCTGGGAGACGGGAGTGATTGAATGCTTTTCTCTGAAGACGCACTGAAGAGTGGGGCCCTGAGCTCTCGGCTCCTCAACCCCGAGATTGGGAAGCCGCCATTTTCATTCCTGTCCTCCGGAACTCTACGGAAAGCATTCAGGGAACAAAAGCTCTCGAAAGCGATGCTCAAGCAGATTACTTAGCCTGGCCCCTGGTAAGGGCTGTGCAATTCTGACTGGGGCAGAGACACTTGAAAATTGCTACAACAGGCCCCTCCCCCAGAAGATCAACAAGATACCCAGCCAAAACCAAGTTCACTTACCAAGGAGAACAGTGGAATTCCAGAGGAGGAGAAAGCAAAGCATGGAATTCATGGCTTTTCCCCATGAAACTTTAGTCTTGCAAAGTTAATTTTAAAAAAATTTTTTTCTTCTGCTAATTTTTATTAACTTTTACCCTTTCCTCTTTTAACATTTTTAACTAGTTTATATTAATAACTTTCTTAAAAATTTTTTGAACCTTTATTATTATACTCATATTTTATCCTTCATTGTATCTAACTTTATTCTTTGTATACACATAGGGGTTTTTTCTTCTAAAAAATCTGGGATACAACTTCTTCTAATAGATCAAAATACGCCCTAAACCTAGCACCAGGCTTGATATAGTCTCCAGCCCAAGCAAATTCTCTGCACTTTCTTTTTCTTATTCTCCCAACCAGCTTACCTTATCAACTCCTTTGTTAGAAATTAAAAAAAAATTTTTTTTTCATCCTTATAGTCATATTCCATACCTTGATTGTGTTTACCCTTATATATGTTTTTCATTATTTAAAATTTTGGGAGGTAGTTTCTTCTAACAGACCAAAATACTCCCAAAATTAATTGGGTGACCTTGTTCAAGTCACCAGTCTAATATATATATATATTTTTTTTGTTTATATTTTTTTTTTGTGTTCTTTTTTTTAATTTTTTTTTCTCTTTTCTGAACTTCTTTCCACCCTCTCCCCCCCCCCCCCCCCCACGATTTGGGGTCTCTTCTGATTTGGTTAAAGCACATTTTCCTGAGCTCTCTGCCACCCTTTTAGTGTTTCATTTCCTCCTTCATATATTCTTATCTGGACAAAATGACAAGGCGGAAAAACTCACCACAACAAAAAGAACAGGAGGTAGTACCAAAGGCTAGGGACCTAATCAATACAGACATTGGTAATATGTCAGATCTACAATTCAGGATGATGATTCTTAAGGTTCTAGCCGGGCTCAAAAAAGGCATGGAAGATATTAGAGAAACGCTGTCCGGAGAGATAAAAGCCCTTTCTGGAGAAATAAAAGAACTAAAATCTAACCAAGTTGAAATTAAAAAAAGCTATTAATGAGGTGCAATCAAAAATAGAAGCTCTTACTGCTAGGATAAATGAGGCAGAAAAAAGAATTAGTGATATAGAAGACCAAATGACAGAGAACAAAGAAGCTGAGAAAAAGACAAACAACTACTGGATCACCAGGGGAGAACTCGAGAGATAAGTGATACCATAAGACGAAACAACATTAGAATAATTGGGATTCCAGAAGGAGAAGAAACAGAGAGGGGAGCAGAAGGTATATTGGAGAGAATTATCATAGAGAATTTCCCTAATATGGCAAAGGGAACAAGCATCAAAATCCAGGAAGTGCAGAGAATGCCCCTCAAAATTAAGAAGAATAGGTCCACAACCCATCATCTAATAATAAAATTTACAAGTCTTAATGACAAAGAGAAAATCCTGAAAGCAGCACAGGACAAGAAGTCTGTAACATACAATGGTAAAAATATTAGATTGGCAGCAGACTTATCCACAGAGACCTAGCAGGCCAGAAAGAACGGGCATGATATATTCAGAGCACTAAACGAGAAAAACATGCAGCCAAGAATACTATATCCAGCTAGCTTATCATTGAAAATAGAAGGAGAGATAAAAAGCTTCCAGGACAAACAAAAACTGAAAGAGTTTGTAAACACCAAACCAGCTCTACAGGAAATATTGAAGGGGTCCTCTAAGGAAAGAGAGACCCTAAAAGTAGTAGATTAGAAAGGAACAGAGACAATATACAGTAACAATCACCTTATAGGCAATACAATGGCACTAAATTCATCTCTTCCAATAGTTAACCTGAATGTAAATGGGCTAAATGCCCCAATCAAAAGACACAGGTTTCAGAATGGATAAAAAAACAAAACCCATCAATATCGTGCCTAAAAGTAACTCATTTTAGACCTGAAGACACCTCCAGATTGAAAGTGAGGGGGTGGAAAACAATTTACCATGCTAATGGATATCAGAAGAAAGCTGGGGTGGCAATCCTTATATCAGATCAATTAGATTTTAAGCCAAAGACTATAATAAGAGATGAGGAAGGACACTACATCATACTCAAAGGGTCTGTCCAAAAAGAAGATCTAACAATTTTAAATATCTATGCCCCTAACATGGGAGCAGCCAACTATATAAACCAATTAATAACAAAATCAAAGAAACACATTGACAAGAATACAATAATAGTAGGAGACTTTAACACGCCCCTCACTGAAATGGACAGATCATCCAAGCAAAAGGTCAACAAGGAAATAAAGGTCTTAAATGACACACTGGAGCAGATGGACATCACAGATATATTCAGAACATTCCATCCCAAAGCAACAGAATACACATTCTTCTCTAGTGCCCATGGAACACTCTCCAGAATAGATCACATCCTGGGTCATAAATCAGGTCTCAATGGGTATCAAAAGATTGGGATCATTCCCTGCATATTTTCAGACCACAATGCTCTGAAGCTAGAACTCAGTCACAAGAAGAAATTTGAAAAGAACCGAAATAAATGGAGACTCAACAGCATCCTTCTAAAGAATGAATGGGTTAACCAAGGAATTAAAGAAGAATTGAAAAAAATTCATGGAAACAAATGATAATGAAAACACAATGGTCCAAAATCTGTGGGACACAACAAAGGCATTCCTGAGAGGAAGATATATAGCGATAAAAGCCTTTCTCAAGAAACAAGAAAGATCTCATATACACAACCTAACCCTACACCTAAAGGAGCTGGAGAAAGAACAACAAAGAAAGCCTAAACCCAGCAGGAGAAGAGAAATAATAAAGATCAAAGCAGAAATCAATGAAATAGAAACCAAAAAAACAATAGAACAAATCAATGGAACTAGGAGCTGGTTCTTTGAAAGAATGAATAAGATTGATAAACCCCTGGCCAGACTTATCCAAAAGAAAAGAGAAAGGACCCAAATAAATAAAATCATGAATGAAAGAGGAGAGATCACAACCAACACCAAAGAAATAAAAACAATTATAAGAACATATTATGAGCAACTCCGTGCCAACAAATTTGACAATCTGGAAGAAATGGATGCTTTCCTAGAGATATATAAACTGCCAAAACTGAACCAGGAAGAAATAGAAAATCTGAATAGACCCATAACCAGTAAGGAGATTGAAACAGTCATCAAAAATCTCCAAACAAACAAAAGCCCAGGGTCAGATGGCTTCCCAGGGGAATTCTACCAAACATTTAACGAATTAATTCCTATTCTCCTGAAACTGTTCCAAGAAATAGAAATGTAAGGAAAACTTCCAAACTCATTTTATGAGGACAGCATCACCTTGATCCCAAAACCAGACAAGGATTTCATCAAAAAAGAGAATTACAGACCAATATCCTTGATGAACACAGATGCAAAAATTCTCACCAAAATACTACCCAATAGGATCCAACAGTACATTAAAAGGATTATTCACCACGACCAAGTGGGATTTATTCCAGGGCTGCAAGGTTGCTTCAACATCCGCAAAACAATGTGATACAATACATTAATAAAAGAAAGATAAGAACCATATGATACTCTCAATAGATGCTGAAAAAGCATTTGACAAAGTACAACATCCCTTCCTGATCAAAACTCTTCAAAGGGTAGGGATAGAGGGCACATACCTCAGTATTATCAAAGCCATCTATGAAAAACCCACTGCAAATATCATGCTCAATGGAGAAAAACTGAGAGCTTTTCTGCTAAGGTCAGGAACACGGCAGGGATGTCCATTATCACCACTGCTATTCAACATATTACTAGAGGTCCTAGCCTCAGCAATCAGACAACAAAAAGAAATTAAAGACATCCAAATTGGAAAGGAAGAAGTCAAATTATCACTCTTTGCAGATGATATGATACTATATGTGGAAAACCCAAAAGGCTCCACTCCAAAACTGCTAGACCTTGTACAGGAATTCAGTAAAGTGTCAGGATATAAAATCAATGCACAGAAATCAGTTGCATTTCTTTACACTAACAACAAGACAGAAGAAAGAGAAATTAAGGAGTCAATCCCATTTACAATTACACCCAAAATCATAAGATACCTAGGAATAAACCTAACCAAAGAGGCAAAGAATCTATACTCAGAAAACTATAAAGTACTCATGAGAAAAACTGAGGAAGACACAAAGAAATGGAAAAATGTTCCACGCTCATGGATTGGAAGAATAAATATCGTGAAAATGTCTATGCTACCTGAAGCTATCTACACATTTAATGCAATGCCTATCAAAATCCCATCCAATTTTTTCAAAGAAATGGAACAAATAATCCTAAAATTTATATGGAACCAGAAAAGACCTCGAATAGCCAAAGGAATATTGAAAAAGAAAGCCAAAGTTGGTGGCATCACAATGCCAGACTTCAAGCCTTATTACAAAGCTGTCATCATCAACACAGTATGGTACTGGCACAAAAACAGACACATAGATCAATGGAACAGAATAGAGAGCCCAGAAATAGACCCTCAACTCTATGGTCAACTAATCTTTGACAAAGCAGGAAAGAATATCCAATGGAAAAAAGACAGCCTCTTCAACAAATGGTGTTGGGAAAATTGGACAGCCAACATGCAGAAAAATGAAATTGGACCATTTCCTTACACCACACACGAAAATAGACTCAAAATGGATGAAGGACCTCAACGTGAGTAAGGAATCCATCAAAATCCTTGAGGAGAACACAGGCAGCAACCTCTTCAACCTCAGCCGCAGCAACTTCTTCCTAGGAACAACGCCAAAGGCAAGGGAAGCAAGGGAAAAAATGAACTATTGGGACTTCATCAAGATCAAAAGCTTTTGCACAGCAAAGGAAACAGTTAACAAAACCAAAAGACAACTGACAGAATGGGAGAAGATATTTGCAAGCAACATATCAGATAAAGGGCTAGTATCCAAAAGCTATAAAGAGCTTATCAAACTCAACACCCAAAGAACAAATGATCCAATCAAGAAATGGGCAGAGGACATGAACAGACATTTCTGCAAAGAAGACATCCAGATGGCCAACAGACACATGAAAAAGTGCTCCACATCAC
>ML092991.1:17448-34928 GCA_003697995.1 Taxidea taxus jeffersonii | reverse complement strand
TCATATGCCAAAAAATTGGACAACCTAGAAGAAATTGATACATTCCTAGAAACATACAACCCCTTAAAACAGAATCAGGAAGAAATAAAAATCTGAACAGACTGATTACTAGCAATGAAACTGAATCAGTCATCAAAGTAAACTCCCAACAAAGAAAAGTCTAGGCCAGCTATTCAGCACAATCAAGTGGGATTTATTCCTGGGATGCAAAGGTGCAGAAAAAGCATCTGGCAAAGTAGGACATTCATTCATGATAAAAATTTTTAACAAAGTACATTTATAGGGAGCATACCTCAACATAATAAAGGCCTCATATGAAAAACCCACAGCAAATATCATACTCGATGGGGAAAAACACTTTCTCCCCTAAGCTCAGGAACAAGGCAAGGATGTCCATTCTTACTAGTTTTATTCAACATAGCACTGGAAGTCCTAGCCACAGCAATCAGACAACAAAATGGACTAAAAGGCATCCACATTTGTAAGGAAGAGGTAAAAACTTTCACTATTTGCAGATGACATGGTACTACACATAGAAACCCAAAAAAACTTCACCCAAAACTACTAGAATTACTAATAAATGAATTTGGTAAAGTTGCATTGCATTTCTATGCACTAATAATGAAGTAGCAGAAACAGAAATTAAGAAAACAGTCCCATTTGTAACTATACCAAAAATAATAAAGTATGTAGGAATAATCTTAACCAAAGAGATAAAGACCTGTACTCTGAAAACTATAAAACATTGATGAAAGAAATTGAAGTGGATGCAGAGAAATGGGAAGACATTCCATGCCCATGGATTGAAAAAACAAATACTGTTAAAATGTCCGTATTACCCAAAGCAACCTACACATTTAAAGCAATCCCTATCAAAATGCCAACAGTATTTTTCACAAAACTAAAACAAATAATCCTAAAATGTGTATGGAACCACAAAAGGCCCCAAAGTGCCAAAGCAATCTTGAAAAAGAACAAAACTGGAGGTATCACAATCCGAGATTTCAACACATACTACAAAGCTGTAGTCATCAAAAACACTGGTACTGGCACAAAAACAGGCACATAGATCTAGAGAGCCCAGAAATAAACCCACAATTATGTGGTCAATTAGTCTTCAACAAAGGAGGCAAGAATACGCAATGGGGAAAAAAATTCTCTAACAAATGGTGTTGGGGAAACAGGACACCTGCATACAAAAGAATGAAACTGGACCACTTTCTTACACCATATACAATAATAAACTCAAAACAGATTAAGGACCTAAATGTGAGACCGTCAAAATCCTTGAAGAGGGCACAGGCGGTAATTTCTCTGACATCAGCCATAGCAATTTGTCTAGACATGTCTCCTGAGACAAGGGAAACAAAAGCAAAAATAAACTACTGGGACTACATCAAAATAAAAAGCTTCTTCAAGGCAGAGGAAGCAATCAACAAAACTAAAATTCAACCTGTGGAATGGGAGAAGATATTTGAAAATGATGTATCTTATCAACGGCTAGCATCCAAAATTTATAAATAACTTATACAACTCCACACCAAAAATAGGAAGAAGACATGAACAGATATTTCTCCAAAGAAGACCTGCAGACAGACAACAGACACATGAAAAGATGCTCAACATCACTCATCACCAGGAAAATGCAAATCAAAACAGCAATGAGACGCACACCTGTCAGAATGGCTAAAATCAGCAACATAAGAAGCAACAGGTGTTGGCCAAGATGTGGAGAAAAAGGAACCCTCTTGCACTGTTGGTGGGAATGCAAACTGGAACAGCCACTATAGAAAATAGTGTGGAGGTTCCTTGAAAAATTCAAAATAGAATTACCATATAAGCCAGTAATTCCACTTCTGGCTATCTATCCCCAAAATAGGAAAACATTAACCTGAAAAGAACACATGCACCCCTATGCTTATAGTAGCATTATTTACAATAGACAAGTGATGGAAGCAGCCCAAGTGCTCACCAATAGATGAACAGATAAAGAAGATATGGTATGTGTATATGTATATGGTCAATATTATTCAGCCATTAAAAAAAAGAATGGGGGTGCCTGGGTGGTTCAGTGGGTTAAAGCCTCTGCCTTCGGCTCGGGTCATGACCCCAGGGTCCTGGGATCGAGCCCGCATCGGGCTCTCTGCTCAGCGGGGAGCCTGCTTCGGCCTCTCTCTCTGTCCTCTGCCTGCCTCTCTGCCTACTTGTGATCTCTGTCTGTCAAATTAAAAAAAAAAATCTTAAAAAAAAAAATGAAATCTTGCCATTCGCTACAACATGGATAGATCTGGAGAAAAAAATACAACACTAAGTGAAATAAGTCAGTCAGAAAAATATAAATACCGTAGGATTTTATATATATGTGGAATTTAAGAAACAAAACCAATAAACAAAGGAAAAAGAAACAAACTAAAAACAAACAAACAAACCCCCCCCCCAAACAACAGACTCTTAACTACAGAGAAGAAACTGGTGGTGACCAGAGGAGAGATGGGTGAGGGATGGGTAAAACAGGTGAAAGAGATGAAGAGTACACTTATCATGATGAGCAGAGTAATGTATAAGATTGTTCAATCACTGTATTTTACATCTGAAACTCATTGTAACATTGTATATTCATTATACTGGAATTGAAATTTTTTTAAAAATCTAGAAATTGTTAAATATGACAGGACACGGAGACAGGAAGCGGCCGTCCCTGTGACAGCTCCTCTGGGAGCTCATTCTCTAGTCACTCCCCTGCTCCTATAGTTCCTTTAATTAGCTTCTGCAGGAGATGAGGGACTTCATCCCACTTCTAGAGCTTTCTTTGCCTTCCCTCCCACTGCACCCAGTGTAATGAATGTAGCTTCTCCACGCCTTCAGTCACAGGTCCCAAGGGAGAAGCCGGGCCTCAATCAACTGGGCCTGAATCACCCGGCCCCTCCCAGCTGTGACTTTTACACAGAGGTTCGGCCATGGGAACCCCCCTCAAGCGTCCAGCTCTAGTGCTGTCCACCTGGCTTTTCGTACCTGTGGGAACTTTCCAGGGAGACGGATGTCTTTAGGGCAACCTTACCTCCTGCTTTAACTGGGCCCACTGACCAGCGTCCAGGTCTCCCAGGACAGTACAGCTTCCTCTGCCCTCTCGTCTCCTCACCAGAACCATCAGCCCAGCCAGGACTCTCTGCGAGTTTTCTAGCACAGCTGTACGGGAGGGGCCCACCCTGGAGACTCACCGCTGGCACGCCGTGCCCACGACATGCTCTCGGCAACGGCATCCTCCCGAGGGCCCGCTGCACAGGGGGCTGATGGCTCCACCAACGTCACAGTGACACCCTGAAGGTCAGAGATCAACAGCAGTGACCCATCAAAGCATCTCCATGTAGAGAGGGAGAAGGGGAAACTTCTCTGAGAAGCAGAAACCAGTAAGGATGGGGCTGCTTCTTACTCCTGCCACATGTCATAGCCTGCGGATGTTAGAAATATGTACGGACTTCCCGGAGCGACATGGGAGGTGCCCCCCAAGGCCCACGTGTGAGGTGGAGGTGCTCTTGGAGATCAGCCCCAACACTGCTCTCCAACCCAAGGGGCCAGGAGCCCGGGAGTGAACCATGATTTAGCAGGTGGTGCTCTCATAGCCAACGTCTGCTACTGAGAGTCTGTGGGGAGGAGGCAACGGCAGCCTTGTGGGGCCGCACGCCTGCAGGTGTATTTAACACAGCGTTACCTCTAAGATCTGGTGCGAGCTGATCTGATAATACAAAATACATCTTCCAAATGACTGTCCTGATGTTATTTACGAAATTAACAGATGCCTCCCCCTCTGTCCCAGTGATGTTTTCTCTAGCTAAACCAACAATGTGCTGGGAGAAGAGAAATAGAGGCAGCCCCAACGACAGTGTATTATTCATCTCAACTGAGTATTTGGCCAAACTCCCTGGAATGGAATTTTTTAGTCCCATCCCATCAGAAAGACTGCATGAAGACAAGGGAACTCAGAAGAGAGGTTCTCCTGCCAGTCTTTGCCCATCAACACTGACCTTCATCAGGACCCACTGGAACTATTTACCTTGACACCCAAAGTAATTGCTCTTTTCCAAAGCAAAATATCCATCTTCACACGTGTCACAGGAATCGCCACTGACGTGGGACTTGCAGTGACAGTCACCATCTCGCTGCAGAATAAGCCGGATGACAAAATTTGGTAAGATCGAACAATTTGCTAGTCTTTAAGATTTAAAACTGACTCACTATATTATAACATGAAGCAGTTAGCGAGGGTCTGAAAATGTCCAGGGAGGTTAGCAAGCCCCCTACAATCACAGAGGCACTAACCCCTTCCCACAGACACCCCAATATTCTCTGCTCTAACGTCGCACTGGTTTAGGGACAATGGGCTGCATTACCTGCCCACATTCTCCGATTCCGCTCACTGTTCCCGCCACATGGCACTGGCATTCTGTGAAGAGAAGAGAGCATCCTTGGACCGAGGCTGCTGGAAATGTGACACAGCAGGCATGTGGCATGTAGGGTCCCTGTCAGGCAAACCTCACCAGAATTCCAGTTTGCTCCACTGAAGCCTAAAATGGGACAACTTTGTGGGGTCAGCGGAACCACCAGATCGATAGCACCAACGTACAAGGAGTAATGGCTACTTGATGACCACTCTCAAAGGTTTCGACAGCACAGGATTTTTAAATGATTCTAATGTCAAGGTCATTACTGATATGCTTACGTGAAAACATACTCTAGGGGCACCTGGGGCGCTCAGTTGGTTAACTGTCAGCTTTCAGCTCAGGTCATGATCCTGGGGTCCTGGGATCAAGCCCGACATCGAGGCCCACGTCAGGCTCCCTGCTCAGCGGGGAGTCCGATTCTACTTCTCCCTCTGCCCCTCCACTCTGCTTATGCGCTCACACTCTCTCTCTCAAATAAATAAATAAATAAATAAAATCTTAAAAAGAAAGAAAGAAAGGAAGGAAGGAGGAAAGAGAAAAAGAAAACACATTCTATTTAAGGACTTATCCATTCCACTTAGCTACCTTTTGCGTGGTGATTTGAAGTTCCTGTCCTGGCTTCAATCTAAGCACAAAACGAAAATAAAACCAAACCCGAAAGGGGGTTATAAAAAAGAAGGCAGTATTAACCACTTATCAAGTAGCTGTCTTTGCAAACACCAAAATACATATGGAAACGGGATATAAATCCCTTGCTGAGATTTTCAAAACGACAGAAGTTCTGCCAAAAGCAGGGGAAAAAAACATCAAAATATTTACACAAAATTTCAGACAAATTGAACTTATTAAAGAAATAGTTCTTCTGTGGGTTTAGTCACTGACGTAGGGAAAATTAAGAGGAATTTGCAATATCATAAATTATTATGTGTAAAAACTTCACCTGAACATCCATTGGGGTTTTCTTTGGCCAGATTCCAATATAATGGTTTGCAGAGGCTACAAGAAGGACTTTCCACATGAGCCTTGCATTGGCAATATCCCTTTGAAAGAAAAGCAAACTAACACTTGACATCTCAAAATTAAGACATGTTTTCAAACATATGCTTTGAACAAAGCTTGTCACAGAATTACATTTTGGCCGTGATAAGTAAATTAAGTGTAACCAGAGGGAAAAAAAGTACTGTGTTGATTTCAACAGACAGCTCATGGCTTTTGTTTTATTCTTCACTTACTTTTTTCTACACATAATCCATATTTGTGGTTAAAACAAAATTGGACATTTTCATTTTTCATTTCTGATGTTTCAGAAAAAGAAACATTTAAAAATCAGTTTTATTATTAACACTGTCTTATCTGTTGATTCTGGGACAGCATGAACTACTCCTTTAAATGGAAAACTATCTGAATATTTAACACGTTGAGGATCAGCAGACACTGACGGTTATCTTAAAGTACTTTTGTAAGATGCAAGGGTCACTGTCTCAACCTCTCTTCCTCCGTCCCTTGAATGCCTGGAGGTCCACCATCTCCAGGCTTGGAAGCTAAGAAGACAGATCATTTCTAAAGCACTTAGAAACCTTATGGGAATACCACGGTATTCACAATATCACATATGCACTTTGAACAAGAACAATGACCTCTTTCACAATTTGGCTTTGGGTCTTATTTGAATTTATTTTTAACTTTGGGATGCTCCCCAGTGCATTAGTCTCTAATATGTATCCAAATACATCAGTCAGAATTGTATCCCTGGGGTGACTGGGTGGCTCAGTGGGTTAAGCCTCTGCCTTTGGCTCTGGTCATGATCTCAGGGTCCTGGGATCGAGCCCCGCATGGGGCTCTCTGCTCATTGGGGAGCCTGCTTCCCCCTCTCTCTCTGCCTGCCTCTCTGGCTACCTGTGATCTCTCTCTCTTTATCAAATTTTTAAAAATTTTTAAATAAAAAAAAAAAAGAATTGTATTCCTTTTATAATCCTCTACTTACCAAATTGGAGTCCAAGGTACCAGCTGGGTCACAGTGACCTGTGGAGTCTGAACATGATTTAGAAATATTTTAAATGCCTGCTGTTTTTATGTCTATCTCTTGGTTTGTTTTGATGTTTCACATTTGAAAAAGTTTTGTTTTCAAAAACAATGCACCTACATTTATATTTCTTGACAGATGGGTGGCAAGGATTTTGCATGTAATTAAGAAAAAGGCACACCCTGAATAACCTTTAGGGTCTTTAATCCCCAAATTATCCCCTTTGGCCACCTCAACTTTGTCCCCTGCCTACTACTATAATGTTCATTTCTGACTGATGATGGAGATGGGGGAGACTCCAGAATTTTGAACGTCTTTAGGACTGTCCAGAAGAGGGCGATATTATACCAAGAAACTTTTTAATCGCTCAGTGAATAGAAGCTACAGGATTAAGCCCAATTTTTTAGTCAACCAAGACTTAATTATTTAATTATCACAATCCTCTTGTTCCCCACCTGTACTAAAACTATTTCTACAATGAATTAGTTTGCTCTCCTGCCTTAGTCAATATTACAAGCCCAAGAGAATCTCTCTTCAATACAGTGGGATACTGCAATGTCTCAAGTTTCCCCTTCTACAGCAGTGTGACGGTTAGAAAGGAAGAGGGTTTGGGTAAGCCTGCCCGAGTCTGGTTTTTCCAATAATTTAAATAACCTCATAATAGGATCTTGTTTCCTTGCAAGTTATTGTGTAGACGTTTTGCCTTTGTCGCCTCTGTTTTCAGCTTGTCCCTTGATGATTGTACTTGTCTCTCCTTTTCTCTTTGGATGTTCCCTCACATTCTTTCTTCAGTAAGAGTGACATATCCTTCCGGCTCTTTGCTGTTTTTCAACCTGGCCATGCCCGCGCTTGGCCAGGCTCCTGCCCAGTCTGACCACTGTGGCCATCTGGCTCTGGAGGAATTATGGTGGCTGTCCCAGCCCTCTGCCCAAAAGCCACCATGCTTCCTTCCTCTCCTGACCCCCTGGAGGTGAGCGGACACACCCGGACAGCCCTGCACCCTGGGGACCTTTGAGCCTTCTCGAAAGCCAACTGCCCCTCTGAACACTGACTACAATTTCTTCCAGCAAGAAAACCCGGTGTCTTGAGGATTCTGGTGAGTGGGATTCTAGGCAATCAGGTAGGAGCTGTGGCCCTGCCTTCAGACAGCTGGGAAAGTAGAGCTCAGAGCACTCCCAAGAGAAGGAAGGAGTCAGGCCAAGACCTTCAAGCGGAAAGTCCGCTGCAGCCTTCCTCAAATACCTCTTCTCAACGGGGAAAGGGGCCTCTAGAGCCATTGCTAAAGCCCCTTGCCACTGGAAGCTGCAAGCCCCCAGGAGGGTGGGGAGATGCAATGGGCATCTTATTTCTGAGCCCCCTGAAACAGAGCACGGCAGAGTCTCAGTGTCTGACATCAGCTGAGGGGGGTTGGCGGGGTAAGTAGTGAGGATGGCCCAAGACAAGACAATGACAATGTTTCCCCCAAATCGACTCTAGGTGACCCCCCACCCCCGGCATCTGTGCTGTGGGAGGATAATGACCCCAGGAGGCCAGGGGCAGCAAGGAGAGAGGGGCAGAAACACAGCATAGGTCCCGCTCTGCCCACTAGCAAGGGGACCTGCTTGAGTCACCCCTCAAGGGATTACAGAGCAGTCAGCATCCATGCTGTGAGCCTGGAACCAGAGAGAAGCCAGGATGCCTTGGGAAGAAGGAAGGGCTCAAGGAACACTTGGTGCAGCTCAAAGGGGTCCCCTTGACCACACTTATACATAGGAATTGATATGCAAATCAAGAAATATAAATTTATAACAGACTTAATTTAAATAATTTAAAAATTTAAAATTACTGGTACGCCTGGGTGGCTCAGTTGGTTAGGCGGCTGCCTTCGGCTCAGGTCATGATCCCAGCATCCTGGGATCGAGTCCCACATCGGGCTCCTTGCTCGGCAGGGAGCCTGCTTCTCCCTCTGCCTCTGCCTGCCACTCTGTCTGCCTGAGCTCTCTCTTTCTAATAAATAAATAAATAAAAATCTTAAAAAAATTTTTAAATTACTTAGATAATTTAAAATAATTATTTATTTAATATATTTAATTTAAATAATTTAAAATATTTTTTTAGGAGTAAATCATTTCTGATTTCCTTGGAGGATGCGTTATCTGACACATGCATTTGATATGGACTCGAACTGGGGAGGAACCAGGCCAATGAGGGTCAAATGTGTACAGGAGACCAGTGGTGGGTCGTCGGGGCTTATCTGGGAGTCTGGCTGCACACATTTCAGAGAGGGGCCTGCCCTCTGGCATTCTGACATCTTCCCTACCTTGGCAGTGAGGGAAATCATAGGCTCCCGAGAGACACCTGTCACATCGCTGTCCTGTAACTCCCGGAAGACATTCACACTGTCCTGTCACCGGGTTGCAGGGTGTCTGGTAGGAGCCAAGGACCGAACACTGGCAGGCTGGAGAAAAAAGACATCAGTCAGACTGAGAGCAGTGGGGTGTGGGGCCTGGATAGAGCCCAGAGGTGGGCCAGGGAGACCCAAATGCAAGTTCCTGCTATGTGGGGGTGGAGGTGATTCGCTGACCTCAGAGAGCTCAAAATCCAGAAACGGGGCCAGGGAGCTATTGTCACAGTACAAAGCACCTCCCCCACCCTCACCCCCACCACTGCCAAGAAGCTGTAAGAGAAATGAAGACACGTGCCCAGTGCCACTCAGCCCGCTCTTGGCAGACAGCAGGCCAAGGACTCCGACCTCCTACTGCCTTCCGGCTCAGCGTTCTTCCATGGCCCCACGTTCCTCCTGGGCCTGTCTGCGGAGATCACATCCCTACCAAGGGGCACATTACTGAGGAAATGTTCTTGGGCTCTGGGATGGTTTATTTTTATAAGGCCAACTCGGCTACACCATGAAGCTCAGATGTTTGGCCAGGAGCAATCTAGGTGTTGCTGGGAAAGTTGGTTTTTTTAAAGATGTAATTAATATTTCAATCAGTTGACCTTGAGTAGAGCTGGTCACCTTCCACAGTGAGGGGAAGACCTCATCCAGTCAGTTGAAAGCCGTAAGAGAAAGACAGAGGATCCCGAGGAAGAAGGAACCCTGCCCATGGGATCTGAGGCGCCACAACAATTCTTGCCAGGGTCTCCAGCCCACCAGCCTACCCTGCGGATTTTAGACTCGCCAGCCCCCACAATCACGCAAGCCAATTCCTTAAAATAAATCTCTCTCCATATACACACACACCTACATCCTACTGGTTCTGTTTCTCTGGAGAGCCCTGATTAACATATGCTCTTTCTGCTATTTCTGTCTTAAAGGATAGCAAATGCAAAAAAAAACCCAAAAAACCAAAACAACAACAAAACACTGGCAGGCAGCTAGGGCCGCCCCGAGGAGGCAGTTCTAACCAGCGTAATGTGGGGGACATGGCCCCTGGCTCTAGAGTGCTTAGAGGTTCTCCAGGGAGCCTCAGGAAACAGTTACCCTCCAGAGATGAAAACAAAGCCCCAGCCTTAAAGGCACATGCATTGTTTTAAAACACGAATTACTGCATCTGGCATCCCGAGTCTCACTTCAATCCAACCAGCTGTGACAGCGGTCAGATTCCAAACCTCAACACTGGCAACCCCTCCCCGCTCTTGGAAATACTGTAATGTCTTGCAAACACTTTCATGCTACTCTTTGTGTTGGTCCCCGTCCTTTGAAGTTTCTGGAGTATTTTTACCTCTCGTCTCCTCCTCGTTTCAGCTTTAAGACAGACATTTTTATAAGCCCCAAAGAGTATAAACACTAAGGACAGTAAAGCTCCAAAGGGTCAAAGAGTGTGTCTGTTGTACTCCCCCGTGTCTTCCAGCATCACAGACAGCCCCGGTCCCAGTATATGCCAAATAGACATTTGTTCACTGAAAGAATAAGGAGCGACTAGAATCTTCCTTCCGTCCACCCTGTGCAGGTTCTTGGCATACACTCCTTTACTGAGCCCTGCAGCACTGCCAAGAGATAGGTATTGTATGAGTAATGCTGTCCTCTTCTCCATTAGTTAATAAGCCCATTGGGTGAGGGGACACTCTACCGACACCATGCAAGTCACAAGGTAAATGTTACTCCTTATTGCTTCCAGGACGCCGATACTGCCCATGACTTTGGAGCTTTGCCTTCTGTTGGAAAAGCAGGCTGGCACCTTCTCCAGCCAGAGCCACAAAGCCAACAGTCGGTAGGTAACATGGCACTTGCTCCCCACCCACCTCTCAGGTTAACCTGGCCGAGAGCAGACTCAATCTACGGAAGATCCTCAGGTTTCTTCCAACCAACCACCTCGATGTTCTCCTAGACAAAAACTGAACTCAAAGTGAAGGGCCAGTTCAAGACCCATTTGCACCAAACGTGCCTTCAGACTTCCCCGTATGCCCGGCCCTAGAGTTTTGTCTCCCCTCTTGGAAAAGCGGGGTGGGGGTCTCCCAGGACCATCCCAAGCCAGAAACCTTCCCTGCAGCACCATCATCATGGGGGGGGGGGGGGCATTTGGCCTCTTCTCTTGGCTGTTTTGTCTGATTTATGGGACTGTGCTGACAGGTGGAAGGAGGTTAATCTTGCTCTGGTGACCTTTTTCTAGTTTTCTAAGGAAAGACCTGTCACCACAACCCAAGGACTATAGCAGACTCCAATGGGGACAGTTCCTGGCCCCGGGTCAGGTGAGTGTCATTGAGGCTGGGGGACCGCTGTACTTGGCCCCGCATTGGTTCCTAGTCAAGGGAGAACCACTTGTCTCCACAGCCCACTCCCTCCTGGCCGCTGTTCTAAGGGCTGACCGGTTGCTGCACCAGGAAAGGAGGGGAGAGGGAGGAGGAGAAACATGAAGGAGAGGAAAGCAGGAATGAGGAATGGAGGGGAGAGGAAAAGTGGGGGTGTGGTGAGAGGAGGAAAAGGGGGAACTAATCCCCCAAATGACCAAGTAAACTGAATTACAGTTATATGGTGTCATTGAGGATAAGGAGGTAAACCAGATATCAAGGTAAACACAAGTTCTAAATACATATAGACAGTTCTCCAATGGGGTCTCCTATCTATGATTTGACTTTCACCTATGAAAAAAAAAACTGCAGGGCACTTGGATGAGTCAAAACTAAAATGAGAAGAATATGGCATTGTACTTAGGGAAGTCTGGAGCAAATTAAGTTAATGCGAAACACGAATGCAGGACGCCGTTGGCAAGAACAACTTAGAAGGGTTTTAAAGTTCCTCCTCAAGAAGATTTTTTAAATCTTTGACACAATATAGAGCAAAGCCATAAGAACATTTTTTTGGCTAGACTATACTGGACCATCTGATGTAGGATTTGGGGTCATGTTGATTTTATTCTAAAATTCAGTGGCCAAGCAATTAGTTTCATCTTAAGAAAAAAGAAATCACAAATTACAATACTGGGTTGGATGTCATTGCTAGACTAAGCTCAGATTTCAGTGAGTCTGAGCCTTGGGCACTAGCCTCAAAGCCACCCCCAAGGGAAAATCTTAAAAAGATCACAAAAGCTGTTGGAAAAAGGAAAGAAGACAGACTATCACAGACAGAATTCTTCCAGAACCTAGCGGTCCAAATGGAACACAAGCTTCAAGGTGCACGCCCACACCATGCCAGGAATACGGCAGATGGTGCTTCTCCTGCAAAACTTGGAAAACAGTGGTAGTGGGCTCCTTTGGGGCTGGATGTGGTCTGACAGGGTCCACCGAGGTAGGACTTGAGGTGATCTGCTCCCTGCAACCCCACTGCTTGAATTCCAAAGCCTGAACTATGCTTTCTCCCATAAAGGGATGAGGCTAGTTGCACAATGGCCTGTCCCTTTGCCTCACTGTGTGAGCCCTTCCTCCACTTGAGCCATGGCTTTGACCCAGACAGAACCCAGCATAGGCGGGCTGCACACATTCACCAGGTACCAGGGAGCACCTGCTGCTCTCCTCCAGCCCCTCTCTGCAGCCCTCGGCACACCTTCTCAGTCTCGTGTTTCTGTGGTTAGCCTTTTGGCCCGTGAGCTCAGAGGACTTCAGTTGGCTTTGGAGGCAGAGCTCTAAACCACTGTACCAAAAATATAAATGAGAAGATACCTTCTTATTTTTTGAAAAATCCAGACTATCATTTAAACAAGGAACACTGCATTATGCACAGCGGCTGACTAAAGAGTTTTCATGTCAGGGGACATCTTCTTAGGGAAAAAAAGATGCTGCCGTTAAACCTCATAGGTCTTCCTTCATAGGTCTTAAAGGACTGGTCACTTTGGGGTTTTCTCAGAGAGCTGTGGATTTCAGCGACACACAGTTCCGTCAGCCTGTTTTGGTTACGGCATCCTGAGTTTGCGGTGGCGGGCCAGGGGTGGGGGTGGGGCAGCTCTTCCCCGTACTCCACCCACGCTGTTCAGACTGTGGACTTCACTGTGGTTCCCTGGATGTGGGGAGACTCAGGCTTGGCCAGTCAGAGCACGGCATTCCACGGCCACAGGCTGTGGTTCAGAAATGGGCGCATGATTCAATCAGAACCAGACTTGGCCTAGAGGAGTGCATGCTCTTTTCCCTAGACTTGAAACCCTGGGAGGATGGATGTCAGTCTGCTCAAGCTGCTGCAACAAAATACCACAGACAGAGCGGCTTAAACAACAGAGGTTTGCTTTCTCGCTGTTCTAGAGGTTGGTTAGACCAAGATCAAGGTGCCAACAGACTTGAGGTCGCTGGGTATTCTCTTCCTGGCTTTTGGACAGCTGTCTTCCTGCTGTGCCCTCGCATGGCAGAGAGAGTATATTTAAAAGCTCACTGGTGGGGCGCCTGGGTGGCTCGGTCGGTTAAAGCCTCTGCCTTCGGCTCGGGTCATGATCTCAGGGTCCTGGGATAAAGCCCCGCATCAGGCTCTCTGCTCAGCGGTGAGCCTGCTTCCTCCTCTCTCTCTCTGCCTGCCTCTCTGCCTACTTGTCATGTCTGTCAAATGAATAAATAAAATCTTAAAAAAAAATAAAAAAATAAAAAATAAATAAAAGCTCACTGGTGTCTTTTCTTAGAATGACACTAATCCTATCAGATCAATTATTTACCTTAATTACTTCCTTATTCCAAATACAGTCACCTTGGAGGTTAGGGCTTCAACATAGGAATTTAAAGGGCACTCAATTCAGTCCATAGCAACGTTATGTCTGAGAAGTGTCAGCTACCATCCTACCACCACCTGAGACCTCAAAATGAAGCCAATCTACAAGAGAACAGGCTTGCAAGATGGAGAAAAACAGACCCTGTCAGCATCTTTTGAGCCCCCAGATCAACCTGTTCCTGAAACCAACACTGCCTGAACTATTCAATTACGGTCAATAAATTCTTTATGCCTTAAGCCAGTGTAGGTTAAGTTTTCTGTCACATGAAACTATAGAGTCAAAAATGGACTCTTCAATCACCAAGATGTCCTCATTTTAAAAGTGCTCTTACAGGGGCGCCTGGGTGGCTCGGTGGGTTAAAGCCTCTGCCTTCCGCTCAGGTCATGATCTCAGGGTCCTGGGATGGAGCCCCACATCGGGCTCTCTGCTCTGTGGAGAGCCTGCTTCTTCCTCTCTCTCTCTGCCTGCCTCCCTGCCTACTTGTAATCTCTCTCTCTGTCAAGTAAATAAATAAAATCTTTAAAAAAAAAAAGTGCTCTTACAAAATAGTGCTCTTACCAAAGTGTATTACATATCTTCCGGCCTCCTGAAACACGTTTTCAGACATAATTTCACCGCTACATCATGACCCAGAGCCATTATTATGGTACACATTTCCTGACTCTAACAGTGACATCCTCAGTACCTCCTGAGTTGAGGAGGACTATCTGCTTCTCACCAAATGGTCCCAAGCAGCTACACTTCCTCAGTTTCGTGTCTGCTTTTCTGTTTCCTCCCTTAAGGTCAGTGTGTTGTCTTAGCAGTTCTCCCCACCCTTCTATGTTTCTAATGTACCACGCGTGTGGCTTAGAAAACAACCAAACTTGGCACAATTATTTTTTTTTAAAGATTTTATTTATTTATTTGATAGACAGAGATCACAAGTAGACAGAGAGGCAGAGAGAGAGAGAAGGAAGCAGGCTGTCCGCAGAGCAGAGAGCCTGACATGGGGCTCGATCCCAGGACCCTGGGATCATGACCCGAGCCGAAGGCAGTGGCTTTAACCCACTGAGCCACCCAGGCGCCCCGGCACAATTATTTAAAAAAAAAACAAACCCACATCGGTAAGAGAGGGCCTACAGGATCTTCTAGTAGTGAAATGCATGGGTTTTAATGCAGATCTTTGAAAGTGTCCTTTTTTACTTTACAGAGGCAATAGGGGCTGAGGGGTCGTACTGTCTGCTTCTCTCATTTTTGCTCCAGATACATGAGCCAGATAACCAAATTCCATCTAGATGTAGTAATACTGCACTGCAGTTCAAAGAATGAGGGCATATACTTAAAAAACAGTCATTTTTAAGTGGAAAAAATGACCGGAGTTTGAGGTTTATTATAGAAATCCAGGTTTCAATGGGCAGAGCGTTAGAAATAAACACGGCTCCTATAAGCAAATCAGAATCATGGCACCCCTTTAAGGAAACTGTGCCAATTAAACCACATAA
Organism: Taxidea taxus jeffersonii; assembly: GCA_003697995.1. Classification (NCBI taxonomy): domain Eukaryota; kingdom Metazoa; phylum Chordata; class Mammalia; order Carnivora; family Mustelidae; genus Taxidea; species Taxidea taxus. Next base: position 19,882 of record ML092991.1, on the reverse strand, counting down.
AGGTGACACTGAGTGTCATATAATTCGTGTATTGAAAAAACACAGCTCCTGCTGTAACTAAACTCGTGGTTCTTTTCAACTTCACTCAGTGCTGGTGAATGTCACCCTGTACCTACATGAACATGCTAGTAAGTTCTAGAGCTTTTCTGAACTCTCTTAGGTAAGAGAGCAATCATTAAGTCAAAACCCAGTTCAAGGTCAAAACTCAGGGCATTAATATTTATATCCTCCTCCCTTCTTGTTGGGTTTAAGGCAGAAGAGTAAAGGCAAGACTATGGATAAAAGATGAAACAGATGTGCATCTCAGATGAGCTCCTAATGCCCTTTGGTTCGTACTCCTGTCATGTAGATAATGTGTAAAGGGTAAGACAGAGTGGCTGCCTGCCCCCTGAACAGGTTTAGGAAGGAATTATGCCATGTAAACTGGCCCAGGTGAAACGGGTTTATCAGAAGATTGCTGTGATCTGCTGGGCAACAGTTTCCAGATGAAAGAGGGATCCTAAATTCACCCAAACACTCCATGATTTTCAGACAGTAAGTATTTGAGAGTCTGAAGCCACAATACCAAAGAGTAGAATGAAGGAAAAGAGACCAACTACTCAGAATCATGGACAAAATCCTCCAGGATTATTTAACATAGGTAGCTTTCAGATTCTTTTTTTTTTTTTTTTAAAGATTTTACTTATTTATTTGACAGAGAGAGATCACAAGTAGGCAGAGAGGCAGGCAGAGAGAGAGGGAGAAACAGGCTCCCTGCTGAGCAGAGAGCCCGATGTAGGGCTCCATCCCAGGACCCTGAGATCATGACCCGAGCCAAAGGCAGAGGCTTTAACCCACTGAGCCACCCAGACGCCCCTAGCTTTCAGATTCTTATAGCTACGTCCACAGTAAGAAATAAATAGTAGTACACTGTGACCCAATAAACACACTACACACACATGCACACACACGCGTGCGCGTGCACCGATCTACCATCTGAGCCCATTCAAAAGCTGTTTCTATGGGCTGTTATTTACCTTCATATGGGTCATACTTCCCTGATTATTTGCATCTCTCTCTTTTTTTTTTTTTTTTGGAAAACAGGACATTCTAGGTAACATATTATAGCAACACCAGGATTGTTCTTGGCTTGGTTGGTTGGTTGTTTAATGACTTGGTTGGCTGAAATAGACCTGCAAGATCTGCTTCCCCTCCCATGTCTAGCCTCTGATGTTCCCACTCGGACATTACCCCTTGTGTTTATCTTCTGGTCTGGCTTCCCCAGCGGCACCCCTGCGTCCATACGTACAACCTGTTGGTTGAACACTGTGCTTGAACCCACTTAGCCAGTCAGATTTTTACTCTTTCCCATTGCAAATGCACATAGCTTGGAGGCAGCTACGGCAGTGTGGAAAATTCACATTTTCCCCTTACGTTCAGCCAGGGACGACTAGTTTGGATTCATCCTCTCCGGTCACTCCTGAGAGGGCGCAGCCTTGGGCACCACACAGTTCTAGAAAACTCGCGATGACTATGCTCTCATTAGGAGCTACCCTCTCCTCTCCTTAGGAGTTACCCTGTGTCCGAGCAGCTTATTTGGTCAACGTTCATACCCCTTTCTGCCAGTGTGGCTATGACCCTCTGATTATGGATTTGTGTGCGGCATGGGGATGTTTCTGAGTCTTCCCCCCGGTCTGACGGGACTCCTCCTGAAGAGGTATGATCTAGCACCTGCACACAACCTTCCCAACCTGCAGACTTATCTGTGTCATCAGAAGGGCTCTTCTTGGCTGAACTTCCTCTGATTCTCTCTACTAAACCTCCCCTTGCTCTGTTGCTATGAGTTACCAGCTTCCTTGTAATTGTTCCACACCAAGATCCATGTTGCTTTCTGCGACACCCTCTGCCCGCTCTGTTAAAATAATTCCCTCTTTATCATTATGACCTCCCTGTCCTCCTGGCTGTTCAGAGCCCCCGGAACACCACACTTGAAGAAGAGGACCCACTTTTCCTGGTGTGACACCTCTGCTCTATGAGCAGGCACCAGGCATAGGAGTGGTTGTCTCAGCTTGCCTCGCCTAGTTTGGGACCTCGCTCTGTGAGCCAGCTGGGGTGTGGGTGATCCGGCTCTGGTATCTTCAGCCCGTAGGGCTCGGTATAGTCTCCACCATACCGGTAGGGCTGAGCAGAGAAAGAGAAGACACGGTCCTCTCTGCTGAGCCTGCCTGGAATCGAGCTTCTACAACATAAGCCAGGGGCAATGAGAAATGCCAGTAGCCTACCCTTTCCCGGGTGACACTGGAGCCCCAGAACAGGAATTTAGAAGAAAGTCAACCCCCGTTTTCTTGGCTGTCCATGCTCAGTGTAGAGCTTCGAAGGGGAAAACAGAGCTTGATCTTAATCAGACTTGATCTTACTGATACGTAGATTTTCTTAAATAAATGTTTCTTTGTTT
>RCUC01000133.1:0-22571 GCA_003697995.1 Taxidea taxus jeffersonii | reverse complement strand
TAAATGAAGCATTATTACACAGCCAAGATATGGAAGCAACCCAAGTATCTACCCATATATCAATGGATAAATACTCAGCCATTAAAAAATGTATGTGATCTTGCCATTTGCAACAACATGGATAGATCTAGAAGATATAATGCTAACTGAAAGAAGTCACTCAGAGAAAGATAAAAAACATGATATCACTCATATCTGTAATTTAATAAACAAAGAAAAAAGATGAATCAAAACAGACTCAAATACACAGAACATATTGATGGTTGACAGATGAGAGGTGGGAAGGGAGATGGGTGACAAAGATGAAGGGGATTAGGAGGACACTGATGGTGATGAGCACAAGAGTCATGTAAACAATGGATGAATCATTATATCCTACACCTGACACTAATATAACACTTTGTTACTTGTACATGAATAAAAATATTTTTAAAAAATACTGGCACGAAAACTGATTTGTTGATTTTGTTACCTTGGAATAAAAATGTGATATATCAAGTTTCTGAAATCATCAATCAAATGGAAAAATGGCAGTATTGTCATAAAGTTGCTCCTATCCAGCTATATAATGGAGTAACTATAGCAGGTCTGTGCGGTATATGCCGTTATTTCTCCCCGCCCCAAATGATTATGCCCCCTTGCACCTTCTTCAGCAAATTACCTTAATTCAACATGCAAAAGTTCTCTATTTATGAATTCAAATGTGCAAACCTTAAAACTGTATACCTAGGAAATACCTTTTCTCAAAATCAGTGAACCGAGGGGATAGTCTTGTGTCTAAAAGATACCTATATTTACTACACACATACAAATACACTATCAACTGAAATACACTCTGATGAAATGAAATCCTACTGATACAGATACATCCCTTTTTTATATGACTAGTCAATGTGGGAAGAAATTTTCACCCGTGTGGGAAAAGATAGTAATAACCTACAACAACAGATGCTGATGTTATAGAAAGCTGCATTCTCTTTAGAAGGCCTATCTTCTTTCCTACAACAAGCCACAAAAAGGAGCCTTGACAATATTAAGACTAAGGAAGATATATGAATATATTATGTGAATTAGAAAATGAGCAAAACAGAAAAGTGAAGAAATGGGGAATATAGAAATTAATGGGCACTAGCATCATTTTTAACATACTAAAAAATACCATTGTGTTTTTCCTTCTGAAAGAGATTTTAAAACTCTGCTTAGTACAATCTTATCCATATTGAGAACTTGTCTTGAAAATTTCCTTTATTTTTTAAAGATTTTATTTATTTGTCAGAGAGAGAGAGCACAAGCAGCCAGAGTGGCAGGCAGAGCAGGGAGAGGGAGAAGCAGGCTCCCCGCTCAGCAAGGAGTCCGATGCGGGATGCAATCCCAGGGCCCTGGGATCATGATCCAAGCAGAAGGCAGCTCCTTAACATTCTGAGCCACCCAGGTGTCCCAATAATTTTTTTAAAAAGTTTTATTTATTTTCTTATTTTAGAGAGAGACAGAAATAGAGCACAAGCTGGGGGAGCACAAGCATTGGGGCTCCCAGGAAGTGGGGAGCCTGACACAGAGCTCAATCCCAGGACCCTGAGATCATGACCTGAGCTAAAATCAAGAGTCAGATGCTTAACACACCGAGCTACCCAGGGGCGCCCCCACCGCTACTTGGGGTTTTGAGGGCAAGTTTTCTCCTAGATTTCAAGCTCCACAGCCTGTGTCTGAGCTCTGCAGGCTTTACTTGGGATCTATTAAAGGCCTTTTTAAAAAAAATCATCTCTGAGTGTCCTCATTTGGCCTTCAGGTGTGATTCAGACTCTTCCTGAAGGAACTGTGCTAATGGTCTAATTCCTACTTGGAATGGGACTGCCCCTAATGGAACTGGGCTAGGCCCCAATCTCAGTCCTTTGAAAGGTAGGCCTTTCCAGTGGGATCCATGCCAGCTGGAATGGTGTAAGCTCTGCAACTATTCACCTTTGCAACTGAACTCTTCCCTTTGGGACTCTGCCTGTTGCAACTGTGCTAGCCTTCAGTCTCTGCTCTGTTTGGGACTGAACTGTTCTCTCAGAAACTCGGCTGGCCTTTGGTCTCATTCCTTCTGGAAACAGGCTGTCCCTGAAACACTCCTAAGAAATGGAATACCTGTCATCAAAGTGCTTTGAGAGCACCATCCTGAGGGCAAAACTACAGTGTATGTACACACACACTCACACACGAATATTACTCAGCCATCAAAAATTGAAATCTTACCATTTGCAACAACGTGGATGAAACTAGACTGTATTATGTTAAGCAAAATAAATCAATCAGAGAATGAATTTCCATATGATTTTCACTCATTTGTGGAATTTAACAGGATCATGGGGAAAGGAGGAAAGATAAAATAAGACAAAATCAGAGAGTGATACAAACCACAAGAGGCTCTTAAGTATAGGAAATAAACTGAGGGTTGCTGGAGGGGAGACAGATGGAGGCATGGGATAACTGGTGATGGGCATTAAGGGGCCATGGGATGTAAAGAGCACGGGGTGTTATATGCAACCGATGAATCAGTGAACTCTACTTCTGAAACTAACAATACACTATATATTTATTAATTGGATTAAAATATAAGAAAATTAAATGCAGGGGCACCTGGATGGCTTAGTGGATTATGCCTCTGCTTTCGGCTCAGGTCATGGTCTCAGGGTCCAGGGATTGAGCCCCACATCGGGCTCTCTACTCAGCAGGGAGCCTGCTTCCCCCTCTCTCTTTGCCTGCCTCTCTGCCTACTTGTGATCTCTGTCAAATAAATAAATAAAATCCAAAAAAAGAAAATTAAACTAAAAAAAAATAAAAATAAGAGAGGCAGCAAGAGAGAGAGAAGAGAGAAAGCAAGATGGTAGAGGAGTAGGAAACTGAAATGGCATTAGGTCCCAGGAGTTCAGCTACATACTTTTCAAACCAATCTGAACACCTACAAACTCAACAGAAGATAGAAGAGAAGAAGAGGAGCAATTCTAGGAACAGAAAATTGACCACCTTCTGGAAGGTAGGATGTGCAAAGAAGTGAATCTGTAGTGATGGGAAGATAAATGGGGGGCAGGGGAGGGGGGCCTCCCAGCAGGCAGCAGAGCACAAAAACAACTTTTAGAAGTCTGCTCCACTGAGGGACATTGCTCCAGAGGCTAAGCAGGGCTGGAGCCCTCGCAGGAACAGTGTGGTCTCAGGACCTATGAGGTCACAGAAAGACCGGGGATGTCTGAGTGTGGCAGAGCTGCCAGGTATCAGAGTGAGGGAGGCAGCTAAAGAGATGGAGCTGAGGTGGGGGCTCTCAGCTCAGGGATACCTTAAACCATAATCCAAGGCACAGTTGGGACACTGTTCTTGAAGCAGGGACCCCACCCTCTTTCCTCCTCCAGGAGGAGCTGCACAGGAGCATGCAGCAGGAATCTGCTGGGTTTGGAGACTCCAAACAGGGCTGTGTGCCAGAGGCAGAAATGTTCGGTCACAGGCTGGGTGAGCACAGAGTGAGGCCGGAGACTAGGGAGAGGGGAAGGATTGACAGCTATTCTCTGAGGGCGAAGTGAGGAGTGGGACCCAAGCTCTCGGCTCCTCCAGGCCAGAGAATGGGAGGCCACCATTTTCATTCCTGTCTTCCAAAGCTCTACAGAAAGTGTTCAGGGAACAAAAGCTACCAAGAGGGAAATCAAGCAGATTACTTAGCCTGGCCCCTGGCAATGGTGCAAATCCTCCTCGGGCAAAGACATTTGAGAATCACTGCAACATGCCCCTCCCCCAGAAGATCAGCAAAAACATCGAGCTTAGACCAAGTTCACTGATCAACGAGAACTGTGGTACTCCAGAGCTAGGGGGAAGCAACACACAGAATTCATGGCTTTTTTCCCATGATCTTTTAGACTTGCAAAGTTAAATTTTTTTCTCAGAGTCCACAGTCTCTCATGGTTTGTCTCCCACTCCAAGGAACTAACTGAGGGCTTTGGAGAGGAAGGAAGGGGAGTGGGAGTTTGGGTGAGCCTGGTGGTGGGTATTGTAGAGGGCAAGTATTGCATTGAGCACTGAGTGTGGGGAATAAAAAAAATGAATTCTGGGGGGCACCTGGGTGGCTCAGTGGGTTAAAGCCTCTGCCTTCGGCTCAGGTCATGATCCCAGGGTCCTGGGATCGAGCCCCACATCAGGCTCTCTGCTCTGCAGGGAGCCTGCTTCCCCTTCTCTCTCTGCCTACTTGTGATCTCTGTCAAATAAATAAATAAAATATTTTTTAAAAAATGAATTCTGGAACACTAAAAAGAAATTTTAAAAAGAAATAAAAATGTTTTAAAATGTTAAATTTTTTAGGGGCACCTGATTGGCTCAGTGGGTTAAAGCCTCTACCTTTGGCTCAGGTCATGATCTCAGGGGCCTGGGATCAAGCCCCACATCGGGCTCTCTGCTCAGTGGGGAGCCTGCTTCCTCCTCTATCTCTCTCTGCCTGCCTCTCTGCCTACTTGTCTGTCAAATAAATAAATAAAATATTTTTAAAGTTCAATTTTTTAAATTTTATTTTTTCTTATTCTATCTTTTTAACTTCCTCTTTCTTCTTTTAATGTTTTTTAACTATTTTATCTTCATCAAAACTTTTTTAAAAAAATCTTTTTAATTTTCATTGTTATAGTCATATTTTATCCCTTCATTGGATTTAACCTTATTTTTTGTATACATATAGGGTTTTTTATCTTTGAAATACTGGGATATAATTTCTTCTAAGAGATCAAAATATACCCTAAATGTAGCTCCAGCCTGATCACATTATCTTTTTTCTTTTTCCAACCAACTTATGAATTCCTGTTTTAGGATCTTTTCTAATTTTCATCTTTAAAATCATATTACAGGGATGCCTGGGTGGCTCAGTTGGTTAAGCGGCTGCCTTCGGCTCAGGTCATGATCCCAGCATCCTGGGATCGAGTCCCACATCGGGCTCCTTGCTCGGCGGGGAGCCTGCTTCTCCCTCTGCCTCTGCCTGCCGCTCTGTCTGCCTGTGCTCACTCTCTCTCTCTCTGACAAATAAATAAATAAAATCTTTTTAAAAAAATAAATAAAGTCATATTACAGCCCTTCATCGTGTTTACCCTTATTTTTGTATATATATATGAGTTTTTCTTTCTTTAAAATTTTGGGAGGTAGTTTCTTCTAAGAGACCAGATTACACACAAAATCAAGTGAGTAGCTCTGTTCTACTCACCAGTCTAATATATATATATGTGTGTATATACACACATATATGTGTGTATATACACACATATATACACATATACACATATATGTGTGTATATACACATATATATATTCCCCCCCACTTTCTTCACACCCCAGTTTCAGGTCTCTTCCGATTTAGTTAGCGTATATTTTTCTGAGGTCTGGGATGCCTGGGTGGCTCAGTTGGTTAAGCGGCTGCCTAAGCAGGGGGCCTGCTTCTCCCTCTGACTCTGCCTGCCATTCTGTCTGCTTGTGCTCACTCCTGCTCTCTGACAAATAAATAAAAATATTTTTCTGAGGTCTTTGCCACTCTTTTAGTATTTTATTCTCTTATTCATATATTCTTATCTGGATAAAATGACAAGCAGAAAAACTCAGTACAAGAAAAAGAACAAGAGGCAGTATGCACGGCTAGGGAACTAATCAATATGGACATTGGTCCGTATTGACACCCCTCAATGTCAGAACTAGAGTTCAGAATGATGATTATCAAAGTGCTAGCTGGGCTCAAAAAAGGCATGGAAGATATTAGAGAATCCCTCTCTGGAGAAATAAAAGAACTAAAATCTAACCAAGCTGAAATTTAAAAAGCCATTAATGAAGTGCAATCAAAAATAGAACCTCTTACTGCTAGGATAAATGAGGCAGAATAGAGAATTAGTGATATAGAAGACCTAATGATGGAGAATAAAGAAGCTGAGAAAAAGGGAGACAAACAACTACTGTACCATGAGGGGAGAATCTGAGAGAGAAGTGATACCATAAGACGAAACAATATTAGAATAATTGGGATCCTAGAATAAGAAAGAGAGAGAGGGCAGAAGGTATACTGGTGCAAAATTATAGTAGAGAATTTCCATAATATGGCAAAGGGAGCAAGCATCAAAATCAAGTAGGCACAGAGAACTCCCCTCAAAAACAATAAAAAAATAGGTCCACACCCCATCATCTACCAGTAAAACTTACAAGTCTTAGTGACAGAAAAAATCCTGAGAACATCTCAGGACAAGAGGATTGTAACATACAATCTTTCTCAAGAACCAAGAAAGGTCTCAAATACATAGCCTAACACTACACCTAAAGGAGCTGGAGGAAGAACAGCAAAGCAAGCCTAAATCTAGAAGGAGAAGAGAAATCATAAAGAGCAAAGTAGAAATCACTGAAATAGAAACCAAGGAACAGTAGGAGAAATCGACAAAACTGGGAGCTGGTTCTTTGAAAGAATTAATAAGATTGATAAACTCCTGGCCATAATAATTAAAAAGAAAAGAGAAAGGACCCAAATTAATAAAATCAGGAATGAAGGAGGCGAGATCACAACCAACACCAAAAAAAAAAAAAAATACAAGCAATTATAAGAACATATTATGAGCAACAATACGCCAGCAAATTTGATGCTCTGGCAGAAATGGATGCATTCCTAGAGACATATAAACTAACAAAACTGAACTAGGAAAAAATGAAAAACCTAAACAGACCTATAACCAGTCAGGAGATTGAAGCAGTCATCAAAAATCTCCCTCAAAACAAAAGCCCACATCCAGACGGGCTTCCCAGGGGAATTCTACCAAGCATTTAAAGAAGAATTAATTCCTATTCTCCTGAAACTGTTCCAAAAAATAGAAATGGAAAACTTTCAAACTCATTATATAAGGCCAGCATTACCTTGATCCCAAAACCAAACAAAGACCCCATCTAAAAGGAGAATTACAGGCCAATATCCTTGATGAACACAGATGTAAAAATTCTCAGCAAAATACTAGCCAATAGGATCCAACAGTACGTTAAAAGGATTATATATCATGACCAACTGGGATTTATTCCTGGGCTGCAAGGATGGTTCAACATCTGCAAATCAATAATGTGATACAATACACTAATAAAAGAAAGAACAAGAACCACATGATACTCTCAATAGATGCTGAAAAAGCTTTTGACAAAGTACAGAATCCTTTCTAGATCAAAACTCTTCACGGTGTAGGGATAGAGGGGTACAATCTGCAATACCATCAAAGCCATCTATGAAAAACCCACAGCAAATATCATTCTCAATGGGGAAAAACTGAGAGCTTTTCCCCAAAGGTCAGGAACACAGCAAGGATGTCCACTATCGCCACTGCTATTCAACATAGTACTAAAAGTCCTAGCCTCGGCAATCAGACAATAAAAGAGATAAAAGACATCCGAATAGGCAAAGAAGTCCAACTCATACTCTTTGCAGATGATATGATCCTTTATGTGGAAAATCCAAGAGACTCCACTCCAAAACTGCTAGAACCCATAAAGGAATTCAGTCAAGTGTCGGGATATAAAATCAATGCTCAGAAATCAGTTGCATTTCTTTACACCAACACCAAAACAGAAGAAAGAGAAATTAAGGAGTCAATCCTATTTACAACTGCACCCAAAACAATAAGATACCTACAAATAAACCTACCCAAACAGGCAAAAAACCTATACTCAGGGAACTATACAGTACTCATGAAAGGAGTTGAGAAAGACACAAAGAAATGGAAAGATGTTCCATGCTCATTGATTGGAAGAACAAATATTGTGAAAATGTCTATGCTACCCAAAGCAATCTACACATTTAATGCAATCACTATCAAAATACCATCCATTTTTTAAAAGAAATGGAACAAATAATCCTAAAATTTATATGGAACCAGAAAAGACCCCGAAATAGCCAGGGTAATGTTGAAAAAGAAAACTAAAGTTGGTAGCATCACAATTCTAGACTTCAAGCTCTATTACAAAGCTGTAATCATCAAGACAGTATGGTACTGGCACAAAAACAGACACATAGATCAATAGAACAGAAGAGAGAGCCTTGAACTAGACCCTCAACTCTTATGGTCAACTAATCTTCAGCAAAGCAGGATAGAATGTCCAATGGGAAAAAGATAGTCTCTTCAATAAATGATGTTGGGAAAATTGGACAGCCACATACAGAATAATGAAACTGAACTGGACCATTTCCTTGCACCACACAAAAAAATAGACCCAAAATGGATGAAAGACTTCAATGTGAGACAGGAACTCATCAAAATCCTTAAGGAGAACATGGACAGCACCCTCTTCGACCTCAACCACAGCAACTTCTTCCAAGAAACATTACCAAAGACAAGGAAAGCAAGGGCAAAAATGAACTACTGGGACTTCAGCAAGATCAAAACTTTTGGACAGCAAAGGAAACAGTTAACAAAACCAAAAGACTACTGACAGAATGGGAAAAGATATTCACAAATGACATAAGAGATAAAGGGCTAGTATCCAAAATCTATAAAGAACTTATCAAACTCAACACCCAAAGAGCAAATAATTCAATCAAGAAATGGGCAGAAGAAATGAACAGACATTTCCACAAAGAAGACATCCAGATGGCCAACAGACACAAGAAAAAGTGCTCAACATCACTCAGCACCAGGGAAATACAAATCATAACCACAATGAGATACCACCTCACACCAGGCTAAAATTAACAAGTCAGGACATGACGGATGTTGGCGAGGATGTGGAGAAAGGGGAACCCTCCTACACTGTTGGTGGGAATGCAAGCTGGTGCAACCACTCTGGAAAATAGCATGGAGGTTCCTCAAAAGTTGAAAACTGAGCTACCCTATGACTCAGCAATCGCACTACTGGGTATTTACCCTACAGATACAAATATAGTGATCTGAAGGGGCAAGTGCACCTGAATGTTTATAGCAGCAATGTCCATAATAGCCTAACTATGGAGAGAACCTAGATGTCCATCAACAGATGAATTGATAAAGAAGATGTGGTGTATATACACAATGGAATACTATGCAGCCATCAAAGGAAATGAAATCTTGCCATTTGCAATGATATGTATGAAACTAGAGGGTATAAGGCTGAGCAAAATAAGTCAATCAGAGAAAGACAATTATCATATGATCTCTCTTATATGAGGAATTTGAGAGGCAGGCCAGGGGGTATGGGGGGTAGGGAAGAAAACAATGAAACAAGATGGGATCAGGAGGGAGACAAACCATAAGAGACTCTTAATCTCACAAAACAACCTAAGGGTTGCTGGAGGGTAGCGGGTAGGGAAAAGGTGGTTGGGTTATGGACACAGGGGAGGACATGGGCAATGGTGAGTGCTGTGAAATGTGTAAGCCTGATGATTCACAGACCTGTATGCCTGGAGCAAATAATACATTATATGTAATAAAAAATAGTTTAAAAAAATTTTTAAAATGGTCCCTCTGCATGCACATTTACAAATAAATGGTCTGACTTAACCAGAAATAATATAGAACTTCAATGGCTACGATGGGGAAGTTTTGAACATTCCAAACTTAATTTTCTCAAAGCTGAATTGGACAACCATGGCTCTAAAATGGGATGCCTATTTCAATCAGTATTTTGAAGCTTCCAAATGCTATCAAGAATCGAAAAATGCGGGACGCCTGGGAGGCTCTGTGGGTTAAGCCACTGCCTTTGGCTTGGGTCATGATCCCAGCATCCTGGGATGGAGTCCCACATTGGGCTCTCTGCTCGGCAGGGAGCCTGCTTCTCCCCTCCCCTCTCTGCCTGCCTCTCTGCCTACCTGTGTGATCTCTATCAAAAAAATAAATAAAATCTTTAAAAAAAAAAAGAATCGAAAAATGCATCTCTCTATATACAATTTGTAAACTAAATGAGTAATCATACAACCAGAGAGACGAAACAGAGCTGAGCCTCCCTTACCTTCTTTGTCTACACAGGGGAGGCAACAACCTTGTGCTCAGATCACACCATCAGGCCCCATCTGGCACCATCTCCCTCTGCTCTCTCTGTGCCCTCTCAACTCCCCTGATCTTACCCTCTTATCCTTTTACTAACCCTTCTTTTTCCTCTGAAGCTTTCTCTGCTCCCCTCCTTTCCCAAATCTGTTGAGATCGGCCCCTTTGGAGTTAAGCCTATGGATATGAGGATCCATATTTCCATATTTCCAAATTTCCTCTTTTTCTTTCTCTTACTACAGTTGACATCCAATATTGCATTCGTCTCAGGCTCCAAATTAGTGATTTTATAAGTTAAATGTTTAAATGTTATGTTATGCTCACAAGTATATCTCCCATCTATCCCATTACATCACTACGACTACTGACTGTATTCCTTACGCTCTGCTTTATATTCCTGTGACTTACTCATTTCATTACTGGAGGCCTATATCTCCCTCTTCCCTTGTCCCATTCTGCCCACCCCATGACAGGAAGTGTGCTGTGGGCTCTCCTTTGTTACAATATGTAAATGATGGGCATCTCTGCTTCCCTTCCGACAGAAGACATCATCCACCTGGGAAAACTTGTGGCCTTAAAAGGGATGTAACGTCTCCAAAGAAAAACTGCAGTTTGCTCAAACTCACGTTAGGTATTTAGGTCACCTGATCTCAGAACAAAGACGACATCTGGATCCAAGTAGACTCAAGGCATCCTCAATTTCTCAAAACCTAAAACGAAGTGCCTAAACCCAGGCTTTCCTAGACTGGCCGGCTACTGTCAACAGTGGATTCCAAACTTCTCAGCCACTACATGCTTTCCTAAAAACTGACAAGGCTGGGACGCCTGGGTGCCTCAGTTGGTTAAGCAGCTGCCTTTGGCTCAGTTCATGATCCCAGCGTCCTGGGATCGAGTCCCACATCGGGCTCCTTGCTCGGCAGGGAGCCTGCTTCTCCCTCTGCCTCTGCCTGTCACTCTGTCTGCCTGTGCTCACTCTCTAACAAATAGATAAATAAAATCTTAAAAAAAAAAATTAAAAAAAAACTGACAAAGCTAACTCTATTAATCAGAAAGAAGGGGGGTGACACAGCCTTTGAAACCTGAAACAGAAGTCTACCCACAGCCCCTTCCCTTGGACTTCCTCATTATCAACTTCCCTTTTCCCTCTCTCTATGTGACAGGGAAGGGAATGCCCTTGGAGTGCTCACCCCACCCCACAGGGACCACCATCACCCCATGAGCTATAAGAGTCAACAGGTAGACGCTGTGGCTGGGGGATATGCCCCCTACCTGAGAGCCATCCCTGCCACTGCCCTGTGGGATGAGCCACTGAAGAATTCATCACAGTGTCCCCTGTAACCATCCCCATGCCCCATGTAGTAGAAGCCCTTCTGAAGTCTCCCCACACTCAGCATTTTCCAGCCGGTCACCTCCCCTCCTATGAAACCCTCCCGCTTGCCGCTCCAACACAGCTCCTTCTGGTTCCAACAGCCTCGGCCCTGCACCCTTCTCCCCCCCTTCACATAGGAAACCCCTCACAGCCGCTTCACGCTGACAGATCACCTGCTGACGCCCTGTGACAACTTGCCGCAAACTGCTCTAACCGATGCAGACTTTTCATGCTTGCCCGATGGTTCGTATTTAAAGCAGGAAAGTGATAAAGATCATGACGGGTATGCTACTGCAGCTCCCTTTGAGACACTGAGGAAGCACCTTTCCCTCGGGCTGCTTCAGGCCAGCAGGATGAGTTCCATGTCCTTACTCCAGCTTCCACTTTAGCCGACGGCACCCCCACAAACAGGGATGCGGATACTCGGTATGTGCCTCTGGCAGCTCGCGCATGGTTCTGGAATATTATGGAAACAAAGAGGTATCCTTCCCTACAATGGGGATGCGATGAAAAAAGGTTCCCATGTCCAAAACTCATCAGATGCCATACTTCTGCCTGCAGATCTAGCCATTATTAAGGTCCCAGGGATATTCTGCACTTGACTGCCTGGAGGTCAAAGGAAACCACCTCGCTGATATTTGTCAAAAAAAGCTTCTCAAAAGGAGACACTGATATCCACACCTCTATCATGTTCGGGAGGGATGTCCTACCAACTGACAATTGACAATTGACAATTGACCAGACATGACCAGCAATGGGGCCCAGACAAGGAGAAACAATGTTGCGGATCTAAAGATGCTTGGATCAAAAGAAACAATGCTGGCTTGGAGCAAAGAACAACCTGGACCTGCCCAACATTCTAAAATTCCCACTCCTGACCACTGTACCAGCATTAAGCCATTGGTCTGCTGACAACTTAAGAGAGTTCGTGAACCACTATCAAAGGGGAAATGTTACAAAGACTGTAGAAATGGCATAACTTGCTTGTCTCAGTTGTCCAAAATACAATCCTGGGAAACAAATCCCTACCTTTTATTTTTTTTAATTTATTTATTCATTTGACAGACACAAGTAGGCAAAGAGGCAGGCAGAGAGAGAAAGGAGGAAGCAGGCTCACCATTGAGCAGAGAGCCCGACGCGGGGCTCGATCCCAGGACCCTGGGATCATGACCTGAACCGAAGGCAGAGGCTTTAACCCACTGAGCCACTCAGGTGCCCCCAAATCCCTACCTTTGAAACTACTCAACGAACCACCTGACATTTGGCAACTGGATTTCATGCAATTTCCTCATCTCATGGATATAAGCAGGTGTTAGTCAATGTGCCTATGTCTTCTCACTGGACAAAAGCTTTCCCTTGGAGAAAAGCCAATGACTCTTCTGTGGCTAAAATCCTGTTAGAAAAAATTACCTCTCCCAGGGAAGCCCTCTTGAACTATACACAGTGACCAGAAAACCCATTCTACCATGCAGGCGTTTCACCAATTTGCGATGTTTCTCTAGTTTTACAATAATTTCATTGTACATTACTGTCTTCTCTCTACAAAATTAGTCTCACACAATGACCGCAATACTGGGGACTCAATTTTCAATATCTACACAGACTTTCCAACTACCTGGGTCAAAGGGATTGCCATCACTCCTAAATCTCAAGTCCACCCCTTTTTGGAAATTAGACTCTCACCCTGGACACCATGCATCTGACCACTGCCTCTTTGGACCCATAGTTGGGAAAGGGGATATATTTCAATAAAGCAATGATCGAGTTGCCTCTATTCAACCTAACCACGCTGCAGTAGAGAAGACTTTTCACGGTGCACTCCCAGGCGACACGCACCTTGACTGTCACACCTTGCAACCTGGAGATTCTGTTGGGAAAGACACCTCCACAAAGATTCTCTCGAACCTCCCCTGAGAAGCCCCTGTCCAATACTGCTAACCAACCCTTGTGCTGCCAAACCCCAGGAAATGGACGCTTGGGTCCTCAGGACACCTTTAAAGAAGGCACCAGAGCCTGACTCAACCTGTACATCATCTGGTCACAAGAAGGTTAATACTGCACCAACTGAAATAGAAAATATCTGCGGAGACAGCTTTCCCCACATGTCCGGACCAGGCCTGCATTCCTCTCCTCACTATTGCTCCTTCTTTGTCTTCTGTGCAAAGAACGTGCCATTTTCTGCATCTCCCAGTCTCTTGAAAAAGGAGGAAACTTCTTTGGATTATGACCTTTCCAGAAAACACTCATTTTGATCTTGTGAGCATTTCCTGAGGTTTAGAAGGTTCAGAATTCAAAAGTCCTTCCTTTACCTCTAGTATTAACTGAACCCTGATTCTAATCCAAATGCACGGTTTCTGAATTGACAACATAACAGACCACTTTTGATAACACACAGAGTTCTAAACACTTCTTTTGAAAGGACAATACTGTTTGGAAATGTCCTGGAAGCATTCCTATTCCTGCAACAAGTTCTCTAATGAACGCTTCACGTTTCTCAGTGTACTCCATGTCCCCCAAACGTGCTCCCTGATGTCATTCGGTGCACTCTCGCAGTATTTCACTATTTTGCTCAGAGCCACTTGTGGAGGACACTTCCAGGAGGCATACAGGACCCCGAGTTTGCCTTCATAGGGAGAAAACCTTCCTCCTTCAGTCCAAACAAGTGCCAATAAATATTTTCAGTGGCTCCTTTCATACGCAGCGTCCTGGTTTAGAACCAACATATGGTTTGGAATTGTCACCTTGCTTTCGTTCTGCACTTGCTGTCTCTCAAATTCTGTGTAGAAACACTGTCCCGAGTGAGGTGACGCTGGCTCACTGATCTCAATCTTGAGCAGACACAGACTTCACATGGGGAGCTGGTGAGCATTTCTCCCTTCTAGCCCTCCCTGCTCCTCAAGGGTCACTCGAGTAGTTTACAACCGTGATGCACATATCCTCCAACACGAGACATGCCAACCAGAAAAGGCTTTGCTGTCACTGAAACACAAAACCACTAAACACAAAGCACTTGACTGTTGATTTGAAATTCTTCCAAGGAAACTTTCCTGAAGTTTTCATTTCTATTACAATTAACCCACACACACTGTTCTATTCATTTCAGGTGCATAATCTAGTGATTCAGCACTTCCATGCCACACCTGGTGCTCATCACAAGAATACGACTCAGTCCCCATCAGCTGTTGAACCCATCCCCCCCAAACACCACCTCTCTGATTACCAGCAGGTTGTTCTCTAGTTAAGAGTCTAGTTAAGAGTTTCTTCGTTCGCCTCTTTCCTCCTCTTTTATGTTTTATGTCATATAAAGCAAAGATCGAGTTGCCTCTATTCAACCTAACCACACTGCACTAGAGCAGACTTTTCACAGTGCAACTCCCATATGTTTTATATCATAAATTGGACAAATGAGTGAAATCGTATAGTACCTGTCTTTCTCAGACTTATTTTGTTTATCAAGGCAAATCTTGATCAAAAGGGGCAAAGCCATAAGGGGAATGTCACAGCAGAGGGAAGAGGTTTGGGTAGGGGGTGCTCGGACACGCTACCACTCCAAATAAATGGGGGAACCAACAGGAGGGCATGGACTTGACCTTGCACACGGGTACTCCACTACTCCAGCTAGCAGAACTCTATTCTCGTCTCTCTATCCAGCCCCCGACCTCCTCCAACAGGACTCACCCATGAAAAGCCATAATGATTTGAGCTACCAGATGCCTCCAATGCACTCTGGTTCTTAACAGCCTTTCAAATTGCCCCGTCTCCGACAACAGTGAACCTCTCTCCGAAGTTCCCCAATGTGCCAAAGGGTTAGTCACAGCTTCTATGGCCTATGTTCAGTTTTCCTTCCTTCTCAACAAACCCAACACTTGCTGATTATTCTCACCTTGAAGGTTAGAAACTGGACGGCACTTTGGTTTTACCTGGGGCTCTGATTCCGGCAGAAATGGGCAGTTGGGTCCCAAGCGCATTCTTCTAGGATGCCCCGAGAGTCAGCAGTTGGGCTTTTCACCTCCCAACAACATGCTGCTCCTGTTCCTCTTATTGTGAGTCGGGATTTCTCCCCAGAAACAAGCCTGCATCTGTAACCAACCAACCACGGCATCTCCGGTATGGCGTCGCGTGACCCCTCCATCCACGGCTCGGGCCCTGGTGAAAACCCTGGGCCTAAATAGGTCTTATTCAGGAAAATGAGGACCAAACCGTGGGAAGAACACCAAAAATGCAACAACGAGGCGGCTCACCTACCTGCATGTCTCGGGAAGCCGCCCAGAGCCCCCTCCTCAGCGCTCAGCCAACAAGGCCGCTTCCGCATCGCACCACAGGAGGCACCAAGCTGCTGCAAAGCCCCCAGGGTCTCTCCGGGGCAGCGTCAGAACTGGCTGCAAACACAGCCCCGGTCCTCTGAGGGGCACTGGGTCCTCAGCAGGCGGCAGAAGCCCTTCCTGCCCTGAGGAACGCAGCGTCAGACGACGCCATGGCGCGCCGCCCGCCCACCTAACGCTGCTCAGCGCCCGCCCAGGCAAACAGCCCCCTGCTGGCTGGCGGCGCGCGGGCACCCCCTGCCGGCTGCCCTGGGAATCTCCGCAATGCTCCAAGGGGGGGGAGGGGGCTGGGGACTCTCGGGGGAGTACGGGGTGGGGGGGGGGTGCGGCGCACTCAGCGGGAGGCACTGAGGCTGCTCTGGTCCCAGGAAGCCTGTTCCCTACACTGGGACAGGCCTTTGTGACAGCGCCTCAGACCCAGAAATCAATTCCTTCTCCTTTCTGTGTGAGTGATGAGTGAAGCCAAATTTGACAATGTCATTACATAACGTGTAGTGCTTGCACCACTCCCTTCATAAATACAGACTGCAGGGCACCTGGGTGGCTCAGTTGGTCGGGCCACTGCCTTCAGCTCAGGTCATGATCCTTGAGTCCTGGGATCGAGTCCTGCATCCGGCTCCCAGCTCCGCGGGAAGTCTGCTTCTACCTCTGATCTCCTCCCCTCTCATTCTCTCTCTCAAATAAAGTCTTTAAAACAAAACAAAACAAAAAAATACAGACTACGGACGTACAGATGTAAAGTAACAGACACCTGTGTTTACCCACCAAAATGTTCCTACTACATAAGTCACTGACACCCATTACACTATTTGAATTTTTCTTTCCTTCTTCCTTTTAGGAATAATTTCCAGTCAGGTCAGGGTATATGAAAGTCCACGGATACAAGACATCATTTAGCACCAAGATCTTGATTGTGAGAGTTTATTTTCGACCTTGCCAATAAAGAGTTTGGTGACACACAGGTGACAGAGTCAAAATGCAAACCTAGAGGGAGCTACACATGCGTTATGAATTTACTGCATGTCTCTTTAGATCAAAATACCCTTTTCAATGAAAGGGTATTTAGACATGGTAGATGGATGAAATCACTTCCATCAATCTGGAAAGGAACCAATTTTACCTTCGAGTACTAATTGCCATCCCTTCACAAGCAGAAGGAGGCTTAGTGAAGTAGATGTTTCTTCTTGGATATAAGAGAAGGCTACAGGGGTCCTGCGTCAGCATGGGCAGTGAATATGAGGATAGCAACCCCTCATCCTACTGCACACTGCTAGTTCCAGAGGGAGAACATGGACTTTATTCTCAAATATTTGGGGTTGAGATCAGCTGTGCGTCTCTGCCAGCTCCAGGCTGCAGGACTTGGGGCCTGGTTTTGGAACATGAGCTAGGCCCTGCTAGTGCAGGAGGAATGTGGCAGGGACAGGGGCAAGGAGAGAGATGGCTCAGGGTTACTTCCCCACAGGGCAAGCTCTAGAAACTACCTGCCAAAGAGCAGCATGCTCTCCCTCAAGCCACCTTTCTCCCTGACAGATCCCGAGGGTGGGCCCCAAAACCCCAGGCCGAATGACGGGGACTCATCTTTCCAAGAGGAATGGCCGCTGGAGGGAGATCAGAGCCCTGGACTCAGAGAACTCTGATGCCCAAGATTCCTGCCTTTTCTTGCCCCAACACTCAAAGCCCCTCCTCCGTGAGCCATGGTTCCCCTTCCACACTCCTGGGCCACGTCCCACCTATCTTCCTTGCAATTCCCCCTTGTCCCTTCCTCTCTCTATCCCTGTCACCTCTGACTCTTCCTCTCCCACTCTCAGACTCCTGGTAGTGCCACACTGTCTGGGTGTTGTCCAGGAGTCCTTGAGAGAGAAGCTGATGAACCTGATGACTTAAATTAATAAGTGTCATGGAGATCCCACACAGAGCAAGCATGAGAATCAGTTTGCCATTTTTCCATTTATGTACATAACGTAAACCCCACACTGACACCTAGTGAGGTTACAGAGATAAGTGGCATTGCTAGAGATGTTTTAGGTGAAATACCTTCTCCATTAATATGGGATGATTTGAACACCATAAATCTTTCTATCCAAAGGTGAATTCCCAGGACTGAAGGAAGTCTATTTTAATGCCAAATATGCAGTATCATTTTCATTCATTGAGATTCCCTTTAATAGTTTTATTCAAAAAGCTATTCAATTTCCAAATACATGTGAAAATCCAAGTTAGCTTTTCTTGATTAATCCAGCACATTTGCAATTATGATCAAAGAACAACACTTGTGGGTTTCATTCTTCTGAAATATATTGAGAATTCCTTTATTCCCAATTTATAGTTATAGTTGAATTCAATTCCTTCTTTGCTATAGGCTAATATCCAGGCAATGTAGGACTCCAGACTGCGGCCCATTCCCTCTTTGAGGGCCAGGACATAAGGAAAGGTAGAGCAAGACCTTCATTTATACTCACACCCCCTTCTACTAACCACAGGGGATCAGGAGAGATGGTGGGCCCAAGGAACCTCGACACCTGAAGGGTGGGAGCCTGGAGCCAAGATGGATCTTGGGAAACCGTGGGGAGCAGAAAAGGAGGAAGGGACACAGGAAGTGGGAACAGGGGAGGTAGGGTTGGATGAGAGTGAGTCTAGGACCGGATACAAAGATAAGGACTGGGCATGAGTTGAGGGTGAGCCTATAGCTAAGAAGTACCCTTATGGGCAAAACGAGAGTCAAAGAAGAACCTTCAAGGGATAGGATATTTGAACCCAATAACAGTACCACTGATAACGATACTACAATAAATGTCTCCTTCCATCCTGAACGTTCCACTTTGTGTGACAAGTTGAAAAATCTCACTATTGTCTAGGTCACTCTACTGCCTTGTATGCATGGATTTTCAGTTCTCCTGCACAAGGGAGAAATGTAAGTTGATTCTCATGACTGAGCTTTGAGATCTCCCAGGAATGTATGTCTTTTAAAAGGTTAAAAAAAAAAAAAGTAGATTCTCCGGCGCCTGGGTGGCTCAGTGGGTTAAAGCCTCTGCCTTCAGCTCAGGTCATGATCTCAGGGTCCTGGGATTGAGCCCCCCATCCGGCTCTCTGCTCAGTGGGGAGCCTGCTTCCCCCCTCTTCTTTCTGCCTGCCTCTCTACCTACTTGTGATCTCTCTCTCTCTGTCAAATAAATAAATAAATAAAAAGGTAGGTTCTCTCCTGGGGCACAGAGGAACAACATCCACCATTCTTGGCAGCACCAGGAGTTATGAGGGGTTGGGTGCCTCAGAAAGTGACTCTAAGACAAGGATGTGAGTATAAGTAGTTTCTCTGGAAGAGTCTTTGGTGGGAAGAAACGGTGGGAGCTGAGACATGAAGGAAGAGTGCAGCCAACACACAAGATAGGGCCTTAGTTTAGAGGTCACTGCTTGGGCAACTCTGTCTCCCTCCACTGGGAACGTCCAAAGACGTGCAGAACAGCCCTGAGTCATCCCCTCCAAGTGGGAAAAGACCTGCACGGGATGAGTGTCACTCTTATGGACACTAATTACCTGGATGACGAACTCACTGCCATGGCCCAAGAAGCCATGGAAGCCAATGGACTCCCTCAGGCAAAGAGCTGCAGGCAACTGCGGGAGGCAACCACTGTGTGTACAAGACAGGGCTTGCCAGGGAAGACACCAGAGGGCACCAACCCTCCCCTCTCATGGGTGTATTCCCTCTCATGACCCACGGGATCTGAAATACTGAGAAATTAGTGTAGTACTGCACATCAGACACCAAATGACTGCCAGGATGCCTTACTTTCATGATCACTTACAGCCCCAACACTGATACTTCTTAAAAAACAAGTAACTTCTGTCCCATGACTACTCCAACCCCACTATTTCACTCCAGAAGTTTCAACTGAAGCAAGTCTTCTTCCAAGCACTCTTCAAATCCTGCCAGGGACAAAGACATGCACCTTTAACAAGGGATGGAGGACTATCAAAAGTGTATACCTTGTGCCAAGAACAGTGAACAGTTTGGTCCTCCAGGAGAAAATTCCCATTCCTTGGAGTGTCAGAAGGCATGGGTTCTGAGGCTTAAGAATGCTCACTATCCTTGAAATCAGTATTAATAAGCACAGCCTTACAAGCTGAACAGCAACTGACAGTATATTGCAGTACTGAAAGAATAAAAAGTCTAATCATATTCCCTTCCTATAAACATTAACAAGTAACTGTGTATCTTGAAATCAACCATATATACATACATACATACATGTACATATATACATATACATTTTCTTTTGAGAAAGAAAGAAGACTGAATGGGTGGGGTGGGCTAGAAGGAGAAGGAGAATCTTTTTTTTAAAGATTTTATTTATTTATTTGACAGAGAGATCACAAGTAGACAGAAGGCAGGCAGAGAGAAGGGAGAAGCAGGCTCCCCACCAAGCAGAGAATGTGATGTGGGGCTCGATCCCAGGACCCTGAGATCAAGACTTGAGCTGAAGGAAGAGGCTTAACCCACTCAGCCACCCAGGCACCCGAGAGGGAGAATCTTAAGCAGACTCCATGCTCAGTGTGGAGCCTGATTTGGGCTTAGTCTCATGACCCTAAGATCATGACCTGAGGCAAAATCAAGACTCTGATGCTTAACCAACTGAGCCACCAAGGTGGTCCCCCCATATCAACTCTCTTTTATCCCCTCCAGTAACCTTGAAATAGCCTTTGCTGGTATTAATTGTTCTAGAATTACAACCATGATTTTTCTCTCCATGAATAATTAGCCCCTGGAATGGCAGGCACCAACCTCACAGAGCGCCATGTAAGGACACACCCATTCTAGATTAGAAAACTACATTATGGGGCACCTGGGTGGCTCAGTGGGTTAGGCCGCTGCCTTCAGCTCGGGTCATGATCTCAGGGTCCTGGGATCAAGCCCCGCATTGGGCTCTCTGCTCAGCGTGGAGCCTGCTTCCCCCTCTCTCTCTGCCTGCCTCTCTGCCTACTTGTGATCTCTCTCTCTGTCAAATAAATAAATAAAATCTTAAAAAAAAAGAAAACTACATTATGATAGAATACATAATGTTATATATGTTTTACCTTAACATAAAACATCTGTAATAGCACTTTCTGTGATTTCTATATTGTTGTGTATTACTCAATTTCTGTAACATAAATGCTATTATTTAAATAAAACAGTAGAAGAGAATAGGTGTCAATTACTAGTAAGAAATGGTAGGACTAATTATGCAACATTATACGTTAAAAAATAAAAAAAAACAATGATTACTAATAAACTTTTCACTTTCTAATAGGTTTAGATTTACCAACAAAGCCAAATAGGAAAGACAGGACTGAACATTTCCATACACCTAACACAGTTTGCCAACTATTTTCCTCTTCTTTAATTCTTTAATTCCATGATACTTCACATATATTAGTTTCTGGAATACAGAAGAGTGATACAACACTTCCATGCATTATCCAGGCTCATCAGGACAAGCACACTCCATCCCCATCACCTATTTCACCCATGCTGCCCACCATCACTTTGTTGTCTGTCCTTAAAAGTCTGGGTAAAAGACCTCCCACTGAGGCAGGAATCTATCAAAATCCTAGAGGAGAACACAGGCAGCAACCTCTTTGACCTCAGCCACAGCAACTCCTTGCTAGACACATCTCCAAAGGCAAGGGAAACAAAAGCAAAAATGAACTTTTGGGACTTTTTCAAGATCCAAAACTTCTGCACAGCAAAGGAAAACATCAACAAAACAAAGGGGCAACCCACAGAATGGGAGAAGTTATTTGCAAATGACACTACAGACAAAGGGCTGATATCCAAGATCTACAAAGAAATTCTCAAACTCAACACCCAAAAAAAACAAATAATCAAGTCAAAAAATGGGGAGAAGATGTGACCAGACACTTCTGCAAAGAAGACATACAAATGGCTAACAGACACATGGAAAAATGTTCATCATCACTAGCCATCAGGGAGATTCAAAGCAAAACCACATCGAGATACCACCTTCCACCAGGTAGAACGGCAAAAAGTGACAAGGCAAGAAACAACAAGTGTTGGAGAAGTTGGGAGAAAGGAGAACCCTCTCACACTACTGATGGGAATGGAAGTTGGTGCAGCCACTTTGGAAAACAGTGTAGAGATTCCTCAAAAAATGAAAAATAGAGAATATGATATTTCACACCATGGCTGAACTGTTCAAAAAATTACATGTGGCCAAGGGATTCACTGTGGCTGGCTCACTTGTTCTCAGGAGACCTTGTTTTTCTCTTCTGCCCCTTCACCCTCTTCAGCAGTAATAGGACAATCAAATATTTCAAATTTAAAAAGACATTCCAAGACTGGAAGAATGTAGAGTGAATTCAATGAGTTTCAGGCTGAAGGAAAAAGATGTCACCATGAGGTGGCGGTAACATGCAACCCCCTTTCCTGGGGGACTGACAGGATTGCAAGAGGGGTGGCCCATCACAGTATTAATCCTTCCAGTACTGGGGATACTGAACAGGGTACACATGGGCCTAAGTAATGCCTTTCTGCAGCCTGGCTGGTGGGGGAGGGTGGGCGGCGTTCTCTGCATCAGGGATTTAGAAGGACAACAGTTGTTCAGGGTCTTTTAGAGCTGAAGGGCTAATCTGGATTGCGTGCTTGATTTACTGACTTTATTTATGATAAGAAAATGTTGGCCACAGTTTCACGACATGTGGAATTCAGGCAGGCAGTCAATACCTAAACATCTGCTCTCCAGGATTATGTTTTTAAAAGACTGGATGTGTAGAAACCAAATCTGACTTAGGCACCAGCAACAGGTCTTTAGCTCATGGTTTGCAGCCTGCCAGTACACAGGGGCCATCTCTGGCTCACTGATATCACAGAACAGAAACAGAATCTGTCACAATGAAGATGGAATATTTCATCTTGAAGGG
>ML092990.1:50023-79528 GCA_003697995.1 Taxidea taxus jeffersonii | reverse complement strand
AGAGAGAGAGAGAGAGCACAGGCAGACAGAGAGGCAGGCAGAGGGAGAGGGAGAAGCAGGCTCCCTGACAAGTCATTTCTAATTGTAATTCAGTTTGAGAAGGTTGAGCATGTATACTTGCATAGTGTAGCTAACCTTGTTTCAACATAGTAATGAAAATGTTGGGATGCTAGCATAGGCTGAAGGTTTTGGATAGATTGGTTGGAAATGGGACATAGCTCTTGAGCAGGGAGAAAGTCTGACTGCTGCCTATACTCCAAGATAACTTTACATTCAAAGGAACATCAGGTTAGCTCCATGCCTAGAGAAACCTTCTCTGCCCCCTAAGGGACCAATGGGAGCCCCAGGGACACAAGATAACCCAAGCAAACCAGAAAAACATCACAAAGTCTCCAAAAATTAGACTGCCATTAAAACCACAGCCCACAAAAGTAAGATAAAACCCAGGTGCTAAAACCTAAGCAGGGTGAAGGAATGCTAAAATAAAATATTTAAATAGGACCCAGAATCTCCTAACAAAATACACAAAATTTCCAGGGTGCAATCACAGGTCATACCAAGCACAAAGAAAATAATGACTTATATGAGAAAAGATATTCAACTGATGTCAATAATGAGATGAATTTTATGATGGAATTCTCTGGCAAGGAATTTGAAGTACCTATGATAAACCACCTCCTCACACATATTATATATGTATTCTCTTAAAACGTGTAAAAAATGAAAAGCTTAGCGAAGTAGTATGTTATAAGAAAGAAATGCATGTTAATTACAGAACCAAAAATGTAATAAAGGAATAAACAACTCTTATTGAATGGGTTAAAGTACAGGTAAAAGAAGATAGAATCAGTGAACTTAGGGAAAGAATAACAAAATTTAGCCAGTGTAAATAACAGAAAGAAAATAGATTAAATGGTAAAATTTAGAAAGCCTCAGATATCATGAGCAGTACACAAAAGTCCAGCATTTCTATCATAGGGGTCCCAGAAAGAGAGAAAACAAGAGACTGAGTTTAAAGAGTGTTTGAAGAAATAACGGGTAACCTTCCCAAATTTGGCAAAGGACTCAAACATTCTAATCCAAGAAGATGAGAAAATCAAATAAGATAATCCCAAAGATATCCACTTCAAGACACATCAAAAGCAAAATTTTGAAAGTAAAATATCAATCAATCAATAAATCAATTGAAAGTTCCAGATAGAAGTTATTCATTACTTGTAACAGGAATACTGATTCAAATATAGTTGAATGTTGAACATGGGGTTTGATAATATTAGCAGATATTTTTGCTGAATAAGGTATAGTACTATAAATGTGTTTTGCCTTTATTATGATTTCCTTAATAACATTTCTTTTCTTTAGCTTACTTTATTATAAGATTAAATTATATAATAGATACATCATATATAAAATATGTGTTAATTGACTATGTTATTGGTGAGGCCTTGGTCAACAGTAGTCTATTAGAAGTGAATTTTGGAGGGAGCCAAAAGATAACATGCAAATTTTCAGCTACACAGTAAGTCAGTTCAGTAACCCTCACCCCTGTGTTGTTTAAAGGTCAATTATAATTGTATGTTTTCCATCTGAAACTATGGCAGCCAGAAGGAAATGCTAGAAGAGAACTGCCAACACTGAGTTCCATGGCTTGCAACACTATTCTTTAAAACTGAAGGGGAAATAAACAGTCTCAGGTAAAGGAAAGTTAATAAGAATTATTGCCATATTTATTTTGCTACTGTTTGTGATCAATTATTTAGAACTGAAGTAAAATAAGTACTGTGGTGTTTAATGTTTTAAAATATCTTTAATGGGCACCTGAGTGGCTCAGTGGGTTAAGCCTGTGCCTTCTGCTCAGGTCATGATCTCAGGGTTCTGAGATGGAGGCCAGCATTGGGCTCTCTGCTCAGCAGGGAGCCTGCTTCCTCCTTTCTCCCTCCCTGTCTCTCTGCCTACTTGTGAGCTCTCTCTATCTCTGTCAAATAAAAAATAAAATAAAATATCTTTACTTTCTGGGCCTCCTGGGTGGCTCAGTTGGTTAAGCATCCAACTCTTGATTTCAGCTCAAGTCATGATCTCAGTGTTCTGGGATTGTTCCCTGTGAAGGCTCTGTGAACAATGAGGAGTTTCCTTGAGGATTTCCTCTCTCCCTCTCCCTTTGCCCATTCCCTAACTCATGCTCTCTTTCTCTCTAAAATAATTCAATTAACAAATAAATCTTTAAATAAAATAAAATGCCTGTGATTTCCTTTCCCTTTCTTTTTTTTTTCATTTTCAGTTTTATTTTTAGATGGGGGAGAGGCACAGAGAGAGGGAGAGAGAGTAAAGTAGATGCCATGCTCAGTGCAGAGCCCAAATCAGTGCTCAATTTCACAATCCTGGGATCTTACCTGAGCTGAAATCAAGAGTCAGACACTTACTGACAGCCAACTCTCTATTTTTTTTTTTCAATTTTAAATAAGAGACGGAAGTTAAAACATTTTTCTTTGATCACTATATAATTTCATTTGCCCAGTTTGCAATTATGTATCTTTATACTTTTCATTATTTTGTGTAACTATTTGCTACATGAAGACATATACAAGAAATTTTCTCAAAAGGAATCAAAATAACAAATCAAAGAAAATATTCTTATAATGAATATAAACTTCCATTCAAATTTACAATGCTTTGGGGGAAATAGTAAGCTTTAGTAGATTACAAATATATGTTATATTATATAACAGAACATATATATATATTATAAATATATAAAATAATGCTACACTTGTAGCATTAATTAGAATTTACAGGTATTTTCTCAATCAAGTAAGAATCCTCACAATCCTCCATAACTGAAGTCCCAATGCCACCAGAGAGAGCAAAGTGGTCCAATAGCAAGAATTTGAGTCTTACCTTAGCCAAGTAAGTCTGACCTCAATACTAATACTAATGCTTACTAGCCTGAATAATTTGGGACAAAGAAACCTTATATAAATATATAGACCTCATTTCCTTACTAAAAAGTTAGGAAGAATTATTTATTTTCTTTGTTAATAAAAGTAGTACACAATAATTTATATAAATTTATATTGAACACAATGCTTAACATATTTCTGATATCTAGAATGGGCTGATAGAGATCAATCAAATGGATTGATAAAGATCAAACAAATTATGCAACCTAGTCTCAGGAAAGTTCCCTGATTTGATCAGTCATCATGGCAGAGAATGATAGTGACACTAATATGAAGTCAACATGGTTAACTTTACCTCTTTTCAGCTATAAAAGAAATGGGAATTATTATTTATTTTCAAAAATATGATAATTCCATTAAAGCCCCTTTGAAAGCAGATATTGAACAACTAAGCCTGTCTTAACTATCTTTGGATCACAAAACTGGCAGAGTTCTTTAGAAACAGAGGCGTTGCTTAACAAATATGAAATAAATTCATAAGTGAATAAAGGAATATATTGCATTTTATTTGGGGATCACTATAAGCAGTTAGTCAGTTTTTTTTATAGTCAGTTTTTACACAGCATTTAGTCAATCATGAATTCAGATAGGTTCACTTCCTTTTGTGATCTTTTAAATATCCTATCAATTTTCTTACAATATTATTGCTTCTTCCAGGAAGTTTTAGGGTTCATTGTAACTACAAAAAATCTTTCCCTTCCAAATGCACTCAAGAAGTGCAGGATTTAAATTGGTACTACATGCATCATTTTTCATGGTCATTTTAGGATTAAATCTCTCTACATGATACCTTAAGAAATATTGCCAACTTGGCTTCAAGGTTATAGGATAGACACTGGGAGATTAGAATCCTGCACGAGTGGTTGAAAAATAGACAGACATGAAGATTTCCAACTGATGGTATAATAGGGTTCCTTGAAACGTTAAAGGGACTCTACCATCGTTAATGTACAAAAATCATTAAAAATTTTAAAGAGTCATTTTTTAAAAATTTTATTTAAGCTTATTTTTAATTTAAACATATAATGTAACCCCACCACCCTCTCCCAACCCCTCTCCCCTCCATCCCCCTCAATTTGTTTTATGACATTAAGAGTCTAAAGAGTCAATTTTAAAAGGCTGAAGATATTTAGAATGCAAGAGAGATGTATTACACAACATGTTAGTTGGACAGGCCAAAAATAATTCAGCACTGGAAAATACTTATAGTTAATAACTAGCAGACAAGAGAGAATCACAAAGTCCAATTCTTCCATTTGCATCTACAATACTTAACATAGTGGTTGAGACATAGAAAGACTTAATAAAAGTTCAGGAATGTGTCATGGATTAACCTTTCCAATTATCTTACATTTTCTCCTTAAATCATTTTTCTGTTTAGTTTAGAATGAATATTCAGTTCTTCGGCACAGATTCAGCAAACTGTGTAGGAAATATAATATTTTTTTCTTCTGTAAAATGAACAAAATATTAATGCAAAATGTCTGAAAACAGGGGTGCCTGGGTGTCTTAGTAATTAAGCACCTGCCTTTGGCTCAGGCCAGGGTCACAGTGTCCTGGGATCGAGCCCCACATCAGGCTCCCTGCTCTGCGGGGAGCCTGCTTCTCCTTCTCCCACTCTCCCTACTTATGTTCATTCTCTCACTGTCTATCTCTTTCTGTCAAATAAATAAATAAAATATTTTTTTTAATCTGAAAACATAATCATTGATAAGTAGCCCATTCCTTTTTAGTGCCATGAATGAGCAGAACAGAACAAATCCAACCCTATCTCTTTCTATGATGTGTTCTTCCTTTGCCTTTTCCATAATCATTATTTTGTGTGAGGTTTCTTTTATAATGGGAAGGTTTAGAAACTAACACTTAAAAAACATTTTATAAAACACAATACCAAACATTCTAATAAAGTTTGGAAGACAATTATTCTTTGCAAATGGGCATGGGTATTTTTCATCAGATATATTTTTCATCTTTTATTCTCATAAATATTTATTTTAATATTTTATAGTAAATATTTAATATCAACATATTAATCATTAATATCCATAATGATATATTAATATATTATTATATAGAGATACAAATATGTATATAAACATAAATACAATATATATTAAATGTATATAATATATAAAATACATATAATATATATGTATACATATAAATAAGTATATAAATATAAATATAGATATACAAGTAAAATATAATATTAATATAAATAAGTAAATAAATACATATATAAATAATATATATTGTTACATAATATATTAATCAATATAATTATATTAACCAATATATACATTAATTAGTGTATACAATATAATGTACATTATATTGATTATGATTAATATATAGATATTTAATATTTATAAATAACATTTATTTGTAAATATTATTTACCTTATTCATCAAGTATTTTTCATATTATATTCAAAAATATCAGATTGTGTTTCCTTCCCATCCCAACAGGCAAAAAGTTGAACAGACCTAAAAATTAATATATCTTCCTGGATCCCTAAGAAAAGCATGGACATAAAGCAAAGTAATGCACCTAAGATTGGAGATATAGGCCAATATCAGGACTCGTCTTACTAGAGCAGAGATTCACAAGCAGAAACACCACAAAGGAACCAGAACTGAAGTAAGAAAACATGAGCTGTAATGGACAAATTGCTGAAAGTTTAGTGAATTCTGAATATTAAAAATTCTAGGGGGACTTGGTCATAGAAGAACCCCACAACTATGTGTGATTTACTTCCAGGAGCTCCACCAGGGTCCTACAGTAAATATCAGAGAAAATCCCCTAGACTTCTTGCTGGAGCAGGAGAAAACAAACAAACAAACAAACATATTTTGAAATATGCCATGGCATTTTGTTCTTAATAAGATTTGCATCCAGGGGAAACTAATAAAGGAGAGCCTAAACTTCCAGAAAATAAACGACATGGGGTAGGGAAATACCCAACTCCAACTTCAGCCTTCCATGTGAGGAAAGGCAGATACCCACCTATATTCCATGCAAGCCATCCCACCAACCTAAAGGAGGGAAAAACAAACAAACAAACAAACAAACACATGTAAAGTTTACATTCCTGAAGCAGATGGTCATTAAAAGACCAAGATTTTATTATAGGAGTGACTATAGAAAGATTTCCCCAATACACACTTTACCACTACAATACTAAAGGCCTATGTAAAACATTTTTTTTAACCATCCTTTCCAGCTATGAAGAAAAAAATTACAAGGCATATCAAAAGGTAAAAACACATTTTGAAGAGATGGAGCAAGCACCAGAACCAGACATGTCAGTGATGCTGGAATTATTAGAACAGGGATTTAAAATAACTATGATTAAAATGCTAAGGGCTCTAAAGGATAAAGTAGATAACATGCCAGAGTATATGGATAATGTAAATAGAGAGACAGAAATTCTAAGAATTAACAACAACAAAAAAAGAAATTTTAAAAGTGAAAAATACTATAATAGAAATGAAGAGTTACTTTGATGGATTTATTAGATAGGATGCAGTTGAAATAAAAACTTCTGTGCTAATGCACACATCAACAGAATCCTTGTAAACTAAAAAGCAAAGGGAACAGACAAAACAGACTACCCAAAGGCTGTGAGAACAATAAGAGGTTTACCATACATGCAGTGGGAACACCAGAAGGAAAAGAGAGAAAGGAAAATAATATTTGAAACAACAATGACTGAAAATTTCCCCCAAATTAAAATCATACGCCAACCCACAGATCCAGGAAGTTCTGGGAACACATGGTAGGAAGATGCCTCAACACTATGTCCAGACATATCATTTTCCAATCATATAAAACCAAAGACAAACAATCCTGAAATAAGCTGGGGTAGGGTTGCTTCACTGATGGAGGAACAAAGACAATAATTACATCTGACTTCTCCTAAGAAACCATGTATGAAAGAATAAAGTGGAAGGAAATATTTAAAATGTGGAAAGAAAAAAAAATCAACCTAGAATTCTGTACCCTGTTAAATTATCCTTCAAAAATGAAGGAGAAATAAAGACTTTCTCAAAAAAAAAAAAAAAAAAAGAACAATTGAGTGAATCTATTACCAGTTCACCTGACTTACAAGAAATGTTATAAACCTTTAGAGAGAAGGTAAATGATATAGGTCAGAAAGTCAGATCTACATAAAGAAAAGAACATCAAAGAAAATAAAAGTGAAAGTAAAATGAAAGATTATATTTCCAGTGAAAATAAGATGAAAGATTATATTTCTCTTATTTTTAACTTATCTAACAAATAAGAAAATGTTCAAAATAATATTAGCAACACTCAATTATGTGTATTTTATATATATTCACTTTACTTATATTTTAGAACATTGTATATATATTCTAAATATAATATTCTAAAATGTAAGTGAAATGAATGACAGTGATGGTACAAATATGGAAGCAAGGAATTAGAATTATTTTGTTTTTATAAGGTACTCACCTTTAAAGTGGTATACTATTATTTGAATATGTACTTGGATTACCTGTAAGTGTATATTGCAAGCCCCAAAGCAACCACTGGAAAAAAAAACAAAAACAAAAAACAACTATACCTAAAGAAGGAGATAAAATGGAATCATGATATTCTCATTAAAAACAAAAAAAATGTAGAAAAATTATGGAAGACAAAAATAAGAACAAAAAACAGAGGTAGCAGATAGAAAACAGTAATAAAGGCAGCAGATATTAATTCAATTATGCTAATACTTACTTTGAATTTCAATTGTCTAAATTCAATTAATATTGTCAGAGTACATCAGCAAAGACAGCTAAACTATATGCTGTGTAAAAAAAAATCCACTTAAAATATATGTATAGATATAGATTAAAAATAAAGGGTTTCATATATATATATACACATATGTATATATGTGTGTGTATATATATATATATATATATATATATATAATGCTAGCACAAGTCAAAATAAAGGAAAAATAATAGCTATATTGATTCCAGACAGGGTAGATTTCAAAGTGAAAAATGTTGTAAGGAATAAAGAAGAACATTATATAATGATAATGAGGTCAAATGTCCAAGAAAACATAAGTCTTAATTTTTATAACACCTAACAGTAGAGTGCCATAATTACAGAAGGCGAAAAATCTCATAGAAATGCAAACAAGGAGACATAGATCATCTCAACTATTATAGTTAGAAACATCAACACCCATCTCTCAACAATTGACAGACCCATTAGAGAGAAAATAAGGAAGGACATAGTTAAACTTGAAAATACCATCAATAGGTAAAATTGAATCTAAACACTACTTCATCCATTAACAGAGGAATACACATTCTTCTCAAACTCACAGGGAGTATTCACCAAGAAACACCATATTTTAAATCATAAAAGATACATTTACAAATTTTTTAAAAATATTTTATTTATTTATTTGACAGACAGAAATCACAAGTAGGCAGAGAGGCAGAGAGAGAGGAGGAAGCAGACTGTCCGCAGAGCAGAGAGCCCGATGTGGGGCTCGATCCCACGACCCTGGGATCATGACCTGAGCCGAAGGCAGCGGCTTTAACCCACTGAGCCACACAGGTGCCCCTACATTTACAAATTTAAAAGAATAGGAAGCATTCAGATCTGTAGCTTAGGTGGTAGAGTAGCAGGAGAATCCTTGAACACAGCTAGATAAACATCAAATCATTCTGCATACCCAAGAAATTGATCTGAGGATTGACAGAACAAACTGCACAACTAGAGGGAGAGAAGAGGCCAAATTGTGGAAGGTAGGAGGTGCAGAGATATGGTTTGGGCTAAAAATGGATCTTGGGTGTGTGGAGGTGAGGTAGCCCTGGTCATGGCGAGAGGTAGGGGAGAGAGAGAGAGAGAGATGCACACAGGGAGTCCTACAGGGAAAATACTTCCCCAAAGTCATTGATTGGGATAATGAGAGAGGGTAATATTGATGAGTTTTTATAATCAGCGAGACTCAAAGACTGGGAATTTTAGAAATCCAAAGAATGGCTGGTGTGGGGTCC
Source organism: Taxidea taxus jeffersonii (assembly GCA_003697995.1). Lineage (NCBI taxonomy): Eukaryota > Metazoa > Chordata > Mammalia > Carnivora > Mustelidae > Taxidea > Taxidea taxus. Next base: position 70,541 of record ML092990.1, on the reverse strand, counting down.
TGAGGGTATTGCAGTGTTCCTCTGGAGAAATAGGGACGATAGCCTGGGATCAGATGGCACAATCTGAGGATCCCCTGGGACTCACTGGGAGAGACAGTTCCCTCTTCTTGGAGTGCATCTGGGAGAGGAAGTATTGCCCTTCCAAGATAGGAGAGCTGGCAGGCATCATTTCCCTCCCTTTCCCCTCAGCATAAACTAAAATCAGTAGGCAGCACAAGCCCAACACTGGCAGCCTAAAATGCTTACATGAAAGTCCACCCCTCTGCACTCTGCTGGGACAACTTTTCTCAGGCCAGAGTGCCTGAGAACCAGTGCAGCCGGCCCCACCCCCCAGAAGACCAGCAGAAACTACCCCCGCCCAGTACACATATCATATTTACTGACCATAGATTTCTGAAGATCTTCAACTCTAGTGGAAATAGCATCAGATTTCTCCTAACAAGCAGATCTGAGCACACCTAGTTAAAATCTGCCAAGGTACAAACACTCTCCACTGCAGGCAAGGAGAAACTCTACAGAGGACCAGCCTGAGGTAAAAAAGCAGACAAAACACAGCACCAAAGTGCCCAAGAATACATAAGAGACACTTCTGAAGCACTAGGCCTTGGACAGTATGTGACCTTTTTTTCATAAAGCCATTACTCTCAGGAACAGGAAACACAACAGGCTTTCCTAAAAGAGACCTAGACAAAATGCCAATATGAAGGAATTCTTCCCAAATGAAACAACAAGAAAGGGCCACTGCAAGTGATCTAATTAAAACAGATATAAGTAATATGGCTGATCCAGAATTCAAAGCAACTATCATAAGAATACTTGCTGGGTTTGAGAAAATCAAGAGAGGACACCAGGAAGTCCCTTATATAAGAGCCCTATATACTAGTCAGGCCAAATGAAAAATGCAATAACCAAGATTTGAAACTGACTGGATGTAATAGCCAAAAGGATGGAAGAAGCAGAGGAACAGATAAGTGACATAAAAGACAAAATTATGGAGAATGATGAGCTGAAAAGAAGAGGAAAAGAAAAATATTAATGAAGGCATAGTGTAGTTAAATTTACAAAATATAGAGATAAAGAGAAAATTCTAAAAGCAACAAAAGAAGTTGCTAACCTACAAGGGAAGACAATAAAAACTTAATTTCAGATCTTTTCACAGAAATTTGGCAAGCCAGAAAAAAGGGCATAACATATTCAACAGGCTCAGTGGGGAAAGTATGCAGTCAAAAATATTGTATCTAGCAAGGTTATCATTCAGAATAGAAGGAGAAATAAATAGTTTCCCAGATAAACAAAAACTAAAGGAGTTGTGAACACTAAATCAGTCTTGCAAGAAATTTTAATATTTTAATTTTATTATTTTCCCTTTAATGGAAAAAGTGGAAAGAAAGATCAAAAGAAACAAAGACTTGAAAGGAGCAAACAAAACCTCCAGAGACAATTATAAAACAAGTAATAAAATGGCACTAAATTCATGTCTATCAAAAATTAATCTGAATATAAATAAACTAAGCACTCCAATCAAAAGACGTAGGGTGTCAGAATGTATAAAAAAATAAAAACCATCTATATGCTGCCTAAAGAGACTCATTTTAGACCTAAAGACACCAATAGATTGAAAGTGAGAGGATGTAGAAATATTTACCATACAAATGGATATCAAAGAAAGCTGGAGTAACAACACTTATATCAGGCAAACTAGATTTAAACCAAAGACTATCACAAGAGATGAAGAACCACCCTACATCATAATAAAGGGATCTATCCATAAGATCTAAAATTGTAAATATTTATACCTCCAATTATAAATATTTGGCACACCTAAATATATAAAACAATTAATAATAAACATAAAGGAACTCATTGATAACAATACAATAATAGTAGGGGACTTTAACACCCAAATCACATCAAGGGATAGATCATCTAAGCAGAAATTCAACAAAGAAGCACCGACTTTGAATGACACACTGGGCCAGATGTATTTAACAGATATACTCAGATCATTGTATCCTAAAGCAGCAGAATATACATTTTTTTTTTTCAAATGTGCATAGGACATTCTCCAGAATAGATTATATTCTGGGTCCCAAACCAGGCCTCAATGAGTACAGGAAGATTGAGATCATGCTATGCATATTTTCTCATCGCAAAATTATAAAACTTAAAGCCAATTAAAAAAAATGGAAAATGCCACAAATATATGGAAGCTAATGAACATCCTAATAAAGAATGAATGGGTCAACCAGGAAGTTAAAAAAGAAGTATACATACATACATACATACATACATACATACACAAATGAAATTGTAAACATAACAGTCCGAAAGACCAAAACCTTTGGGATGCAGCAAAAGCAGTCCTAAGATGAGTGTATACAGTAATACAGGCCTACCTTAAGAAGCAAGGAAAATCTCAAATATACAACCTAACCTTACACCTAAAGGAGCTAGATAATAAAATAAGAAATGAAGGCTGGAGCTAGCAGAAGAAGGGAAATAGTAAAGATTAGAGCTGGAAAAAATGATATTGAAACCAGCAAACAAAAATCAGCAGAACAAATCAATGAAACCAGGAGCTGGTTCTTTGAAAGAATTAGTAAGGTTGATAAAACCCTAGCCAGACTAATCAAAAATAAAAAAGAAAGGAACAAAATAAATAAAACCATAAATAAGAATAGAGATCACAACTAACACCACGGCAATATATACAATTATAAGAGAATATTATGAAAAATATATGCCAACAAATAGGGCAATCTGGAAGAAATGGATAAATTCCTAGAAATATATAAATTACCAAAACTGAAAGCAAGAGATAGAAAACTTGAAAAGACCAATAAACAGCAAATAAATTTGAATCAGTTATCAAAAATCTCCCAACAAACAAAAGTCCAGGGCCAGATGGCTTCCCAGGAGAATGTTCCTAAACATTTAAAGAAAAGTTAACATCTATTCTTCTCAAACCTCTTAAAAAAAAAAAAAAAAAAAAAGGAGAAGAGGAAGAAAGAAAGAAAGAAAAAGAAATGAAAGAAAAAATTCCAAACTCATTCTATGAGACCAGCACTTTCTTGATTCCAAAACCTGAAAAAGACTCCATTGAAAAACAGAGCTATAGGCCAATATTCCTGATGAACATGGATGCAATAATTTTCAATAAAATTCTAACAAATTGAATCCAACAGTAGCATATTGAAGTGACATTCATTCCAGGGTTGCAAGGGTACACATATATTCACAAACCAATCAACAAGATGCACCCTATTATTAAAAGAAAGGCTGTGAATCATATGATCCTATCAATAGATGCAGAAAGAGCATTTAACAAAATATAGTATCTGTTCTTGATAAAAACCCTCAACAAAGTAGGGATAGAGGGAGTGCACTTCAACCAAATAAAGGTCATATATAAAACACCCACAGCTAATATCATCCTCAATGGGGAAAAATGACAGTTTTTCCTTTAAGTTCAGGAATAAGACAGATGTTCACCATCACCCCTGTTACTTAGCATAGTACTAGAAGTCTTAGCCTCAGTAATTGGACAGCAAAAGTAATATAAGATACCAATTAGCAAGGAAGAAGTCAAACTTTCACTATCTGCAGATGACATGACACTCTACATAGAAAAGCCAAAAGACTCCACCAGAAAATTGCTATAACTGATACATGTATTCAGTAAAGTCACAAAATACAATATCAATCTACAGAGATCTGTTGCATTTCTTTATACCAATAATGAAGCAGCAGAAAGAGAGAAATCAAGGAATGAATCACATTTACATTTGCACCAAAATCCATAAGATACCTAGGAATAAACAGAGAGGTAACAGATCTGTAATCCAGAAATTATAAAACACTTATAAAAGAAATTGAAGATGAGACAAAGAAATGGAAAAACATTCTGTGCTCATAGATTTGAAGAACAAACATTGTTAAAAGGTCTATATTACCTAAGGCTATCTACACATTTAATGCAATCCTTATCAAAATAAAGCCAGTTTTATAAAAATAAAACCAGTATATTTCATAGAGCTGGAACAAATAACACAAAATTTTATATGCAGCACAAGACCCCAAATAGGGAAAGCAATTTTGAAAAAGAGAAGCAAAACCAGAGACATCACAATTCCAGACTTTATGGTATATTACAAAACTGTAGTCATCAAGACATTTTAGTACCACCATAACAACAGATACATAAATCAATGGAACAGAATAGAGAAGCCAGAAATGGACCCACAAGTATATGGTCAACTAATCCTTGACAAAGCAGGAAGGAATATCCAGTGGAAAGAAGATAGCCTCTTCAACAAATGGTGTTGGGAAAACTGGACTGCAACATACAAAAAAAAATTGAAACTGGGCCATTTTCTTATATCCTATACAAAAAATAAATTTAAAATGGATTAAAGATCTAAATGTGATAAGAAACCATCAAAATCCTAGAGGAGAACACAAGCTGTAACCTGTTTGACAATAGTCATATGAACTTCTTGCTAATACATCTCTTAAGGCAAGGGGAACAAAAGCAAAAATGAATATTGGGATTTCATCAAGATAAAATCCCCAGCACAGTGAAGGAAATAACCTAGTAAACTAAAAGACAACCTTCAGAATTGAAGATATTTGCAAATGACATATCTGATAAAGGGTTAATATCCAAAATATGTTAAGAACTTATAAACTCAACACTCATAAAATAAAATGATTAATCCAATTAAAATATGGGCAAAAGACATGAATAGATATTTTTCCAAAGAATAATTACCAATGGCTTACAGACATATGAAAATCTGCTTAACACCACTTATCATCAGGGAAAGACAAATCAAAACTATAAAGATATATCACATGACACCCATCGGAATGGCTAAAATTAACACAGGCAACAACAGATGTTGGCTAGAATGTGGAGAAAGGTAAACCTTCTTGCTGTTGGTGAGGATGCAAACTAGTACAGCCACTCTAGAAAATAGTATGGAGGTTCCTCAGAAATCAAAAGAACTACCCTTCGATCCAGCAATTGCACTACCAGGTATTTTACCGAAAGAATGCAAAAATACTGATTTGAAGGGAATCATGCATCCCAATGTTTATACAGCATATCAACAATAGGCAAATTATGGAAAGAGCCCAAATGTCTATCAACTGATAAATGGATAAAGAAGAATTGGTATATGTATTTATACAATAAAATATTACTCAGCATCAAAAAGAATGAAATCTTGCAATTTGCAATGATGTGGACAGAGTTGGTGAGTATTATGCTAAACAATATTAGTCTATCAGAGAAAGAAAAATAAATATGATTTATTTATTTATAATATGATTTATAGTATAGTTATATGGTAATATAAGGTTATATATGGTTACAATACATTGTTTTGTATATGTTACAATATATTATTATATGGTTATAATATGATTATATGAATTTCACTTATATGTGGAATTTAGGAAACAAAAGAGATGAACATAAGAGGGAAAAAAGACAGCGGCAAACCATATAACAAACTCTTAATTATATAAAACAAACTTAGGGTTGCTGAAAGGGAGGTAGGTAGGTTAAATGGGTGACGGATATTAAAGAAGCACTTGGATGAACACTGGGTGTTGTATGTAAGTAATGAATCACTAAATTCTACACCTGAAACTAATATTACACTGTATGTTAACTAACTGAGGTTTAAATAAAACCATGGAATTAACAACAATAAATAAAATACAGTGAAAGAAAAAATAATCAGTAAAAAATTAAAAAAAAGAGTCATGGTCCTATATCAACTTATAAATAAATAATAAATAAGTTTTATTTTACTTATTAAAAACAACAAAAAAGGGGTGTTTGGATGGCTCAGTGGCTTAAGACTCTGCCTTCGGCTCAGGTCATGATCTTAGGGTACTGGGATCAAGCCCCGCATCAGGTTCTGGGCTCAGCTGGGAGCTTGCTTTCCCCTCTCTTTCTGCATCCCTCTCTGTCTATTTGTGATCTCTCTCTCTCTGTCAAATAAATAAATAATTTTTTAAAATGTTTTAAAAAATAAGACAAAAAAGATTAATTTATAATATTTAATGTGTTTTTTTTTAAGATTTTATGTATTTATTTGACAAAGAGAGAGAGAGTTAGCACAAACAGGAAAAGTGGCCAGCAAAGGGAGAGGGAGAAGCAGATTCCTCTTGGAGCAAGGAGCCCGATGCAGGACTCAATCCTTCTAGGATCATGACCTGTGCCAAAGGCAGACACTTAACTGATTAAGCCACCCAGGGACTTCATGACGTTTAAATTTAAGATAAGTTTTATTTAACATATTCAGAAGGAAATCAATTATATTTTTAATTATGTCTTTTATTTTAATACATATATTTATTTATTTATTTATTTATTTATATGAGAAAATCTAGGAACAAAACAAAAACAATAAAAATCTGAGCTCATGCATACAGAAGACAGATCGGTGGTTGCCAGAAGTAAGGGAAAGTGTGGTGGGGGTGGGCAAAAAGAGTACAGGGTGTTAAAAGGTAAAAAAGATCCAACTATGAAATAAAAAGTCATGGGATGTAATATATGTGGAGTGTGGTATCTGTAGGTAGGAATATTGTATTGTATACTTGAAAGTTGCTAAGAGAGTAGATCTTAAATCTCTTCAGCACAATAAAAAATGTTTTTATGGTCATGGATGTTAATTATAAATATTCTGGTGATCATTTCAAAATATATACAAATATAAAATTATATGATGTACACTTGAAGCTAATACAATGTTATATGCCAATCACACTAAATTTTTGAAAATAAATAAGATGAAAATAAAAATGGGCTAAATAAAAATACATAATTTTCTGTAACATTTAACTTAAAGCAACAACTAATTTAAAAAAATAGGACACAATGAATTTAAACTAGAAATCAATAACAGAAAGGAAACTGGAAAATCCCCAAAACTCATGGACATTAAACAAGACATTTCTAAATAACACAAGTCAGAGAAGTAACTTCAAGAGAAATTTTAAAATATTTTGACTAAATGAGAATAAAATGACAACTTACTCAAATTTGTAGGATGCAGTAAAAACAGTGTTTAAAAGGAAATGTATAAATTGAATACATAGATTAGATAAGAAGAAAGATAAGAAATAAAGAGCTTTAATGTGAGTTCAAGGCTACAGTACATAAAGGAGATAATGTCTTTTTTCTAATGAGACATGTTTATTGATAAAAACCTAAGGATTCACTTAAAATGGAAGGACTATCTAATGTTTAAGACAGACATGGATGGTTTATTTAAACACTAAGGTCAACTTTCATAATGATTCACTATTACTAATGAATGTATGTCTTATAGTCCTGATGAGTCTTACAGCTAAAATCAAGCAAACAAACAAAAATCACTAATCATAGGGTGTCTGATTAGTTCAGACAGTCAAGTTTGTGACTCTTGATCTTGGGTTGTGAGTTCAAGCCCCACACTGAACACAGAGATCACTTAAAAAGACTTCTCATGGGGTGCCAGTGTGGTTCAGTTGTTAAGTATCTCCCTTTGGCTCAGGTCATGATCCCAGAGATCAAGGGATCATAGGATCCCTTGGGATCAAGCCCCAGTTTGGGCTCCCTGGTCAGTGGGAAGCCCACTTCTCCCTCTCCCACTCCCCTTGCTTGTGTTCTCCCTCTCTCTGTGTGTTTTTCTGTCAAACAAATAAATAAAATCTTTAAAAACAAAAAGAAAGCAAAACAAAAAAATTCTCATAATATTTGGGGATAGTTTTAGAGAGGGCTAATATAGAATATTCATCCTGTTTCAAACACATAGAAATTTAAAAGTAAAATTCAAAAGCAACAATAAAAAAGTTAAATATAAAAGAAAGAAAAATCCCTCTGTGTCAGGAAAAAGAAAAAAAAAAAAGTGTGGGATTTAGGCAAGAAACAAATGCACAGCTGATACCATGAAAGCCTTGGAAATGTTGAGGATATAAGTACTACGAAGGACCTTGAAGTCATTATTTTATCATCATATTCTCAAATTGGGCAGCTGAAACTAAAAGTCTTGACTAGCTGAAGCCCTAAAAGAATTTCCACACTAGTAAATGCATACCAGAAACGTTGGTTGTTTGCACTGCCTGATACTTTGAGAAAGAAAAGAAACTTATTTTGTGAGTACAGAGCAATATTTCATAACACTTGCAAAACAAATAATGTTTCTGGACACATAGAACTTCAGGGACACATGGAAAAATACAAAACCAAAAAAACAATGCCAAAAAAAAACAGTCTTTAGCAAAAATTCCATATCCCATGGGGAAAGAGATCCTTCTCCCACTTCACCCCACTACACACACACACACACACACACACACATACTCCCTACATATAAAATTTCTGTTTGAAATTTAATTTCAGTAAAAATTACCAACTACATAAGGAAATAAGCATAAAACACAATAAACAGGAAGATTAGCAATCTAAAGTATGAGTTAATAGAATTATTCCTTTAAAATATTACTTAAGATTTTAAAATGTTTTAAAATAATTAAAACACATAAAAGTTTAAAAAACATGAAAAAATGTGAAAAAAAACCCACTGTACATGATTGTCAAACTGTCCATAATTTATTCCCTCCCAGTAAAAGTGCCTTTATGATATGATTGTGAGTCTCCACTCTTTAAGAGTGGACAGCCTCTCTCTCTGCTTCTTTGGTTTCTTTAGACTATTGTTTTTCTTTGACCTAGACCCTGTGGCAGAAGTAATGTGTCAGTTCTGAGCCAGGACTTCAAGACTTTTAGTGTGTTTCTCCTCCTGACCCTAACACTGACATGTGTAAAAGCCTGAACTAGCTCAGTGAAGAAACCACATGAGGCAGGGACAAACCATTCAACCTGGGGCATACTGGACCAGCCAGGCAGCTAAATTAACATTTGATTTGTGCACCCAACAGAAGGGACAAAATAACACTTACCTGAGACCAGCATCAATTTCCAACTCACAGAAATATAAGATACATACATGGTTATTGTTTCAAGCCACTAATTTGGGGGTAATTTATTTTACAGCAAAAACTTACTGATAGGTGAAATTAAAATGCAAATGACAGAAATTATTTTTTTTAGAAAGAACAAAAGTCTAAAGTAGGGAACTAGATGTGTATCATGAATCAAAGGAACGAGGTCTTTTTGTCTTTTGAGGTTTGGGACTAGATTATACAATAAAAATCCTTTAACCTGTAAGCTGGTACTTTTATTTTAAAAACAGACGAGGTCCAGCTTCTTTGTACCAGAGAGGGACTTTCTCAAAACTGAAAAGAAATCCAGTAGGAGATGTGGCTTTCACACCTAGCTGAACTAGTGTGTGGATAATGCAAGTAAGGATAATTGATCAGCTCTTTAGAAAAGAGGCCACAAAACACAGAGGATTTCAAGGTTAATGTATATTACTGCTGTTGGAAGGCCTCATACTTAACAGATTTAGCACTTTTTAGCAAATGGTTAGTATTGTTGCTGAGTGCCACATACAAGAAAAGTGTTAAAGCATACCCATTAAAATTCTGTCTGTCCTCTTTCAAATGAAATTACTTGGAAGAAAAATATTTTGATAAAGATAAAGATCTTTGCAAAGATTGCTTTTTAAAAATTGAGTTATAAGGGTACCTGGATGGTTAAGTATCCAGTTCTTGGTCTGGGTTCAGGTCATGATCTTATGGTTGATGGGATGGAGCCCCAGTCAGGCTCCCTACTGGGCAGGGGGTCTGCATCAAGATTTTCTCTCTCTGCCCCTCCTATGGCTCGTGCTTGTGTATAATCTCTCCCTCACCACACTCTCTCTGTGTCAAATAAATAAATAAATAAATAAGTAAATAAATAAATACCTAAATAAATCTAAAAAATAAATTGAGTCCTGGATTTACTGAGATGTTAAATTGAGTCAGAGCTCTCAGATAATGAAATTGCTAACAGCAAGAGGGATTGATGATTTTTTAAAGAAGAAAACAAATTGAATGATAGATTCTTTTTTTTTTTAAAGAACAACCAGGTAGCTCTTTTCAGATGCTTCTGGGTTTTCTTTTTTTTTTAAGATTTTATTTATTTATTTGACAGAGAGAGATCACAAGTAGGCAGAGAGGCAGTCAGAGAGAGAGAGAGAGGAAGGGAAGCAGACTCCTCGCTGAGCAGGGAGCCCGATGCGGGGCTCGATCCCATGACCCTGGGATCATGACCTGAGCCGAAGGCAGCGGCTTTAACCCACTGAGCCACCCAGGCGCCCGAATGATAGATTTTTATCTAAAACCATGAAGTCCAGAAAAAAAATGGCATGTTGTTTATAAGTTCTGAAATGTAATAAATGTCAATCCTGCATTCTATATCCAGTGGAAATATCCTTCAATAATGAAGTAGAAGTGAAACATTCTCAGGCAAATGAAAAAGAGGAAAACTTGTCACCAGGAGAACTTTCCTTAAAGAATGGCTAAAGGAAGTACTTAGAACAAAAAAGAGAAAGTAGCAGAGGAGGCCTGGAACTACTAAAAGAAAGAAAGAACAATGAATGGATAAAGATTAAAGATAAAAATTAACAAAATATAAAGCCATAAAATACATTTTTAAGATGATATTTAATGACTGAAACAAAAAATATAACACCATCTGATGTTGTACTCAAAAGGCTAGCACTTAAAATATGGAGAGTGTAAAGGAAGCTAAGTGGAAGTAAGATTTCTACACCTCACTTGATGTGGTAAAATAGGGTTACCGAGAAGACTGTGATAACTTGTGTGTTATAATGCCTACAGCAACCACTGTGAAGCCTATACAAAACTGATATAAATACTTCAAATAAATCAAGATAGATTCCTAAAAAAAGTCTTCAAAATCTTGAAAATTCATCCTACAGAAAGTTGAGAAAAGAGAAACAGAAGAATGAGTAACAGAAAAAAAAATAATAAAATGGTAGATTTGTGCCCTAAAATATATATATATATGTATATACATATATATATATATAATCTAAATATTTCAATTAAAATAAAGAGAGGGATTCCTGGGTGGCTTAGTCAGTTAAATGTCTGGCTCTTGATTTTGGCTGAGGTCATGATCTCAAGGTGGTGAGATCAAGCCCAGGTCAGGCTCTGCATTCAGCAGAGAGTCTGAGATTCTCTCTCCCTCTCCCTCTGGCCCTCCCCTATTGTGCATGTGTGGGTTCACACATTCTCTCTCTCTAAAGTAAATAAATATTTTTAAAAAAATAAAAATAAATAAAATATATAATTGCAGAGTAGAAAAAAAGACACATGTTGTCTAAAAAAACAACACTTCAATATAAATGACATTAATATGTTGGGAAGCACATAAATTGGCATTAAAGAAACATGACTATTTGCAGATGATATAACAGGCTATGTAAAAAACCCAACCAAACAAGAAATCTGCAAAATAAGGCCTTTAGAAATAGCAATTAAGTACTGAAGTGTTACAGAATACATAGTCAACACAAATTAATTGTCTGTGGAAATAAAAATTAAGACATGATACCATTTACAATTACTTCAATGAAAGTTAAAAGAAACCTAAGAAAACCTAAATAAATGGAGACACACATTATGTTCATGAACTGGGAAGGCTCGACATAGCAAAGATGTTAGTGTTCTCCTTATTATTTACAGGTTTAATTAAATTTCAATGAACACCCCACAAGAACTTCTCATGCTTTTTTTAAATATTAATCTTCATTATTTTGTTTTAAATGCACATGTGAGGTTTCTGAGTCAGAACAGATTTCTTATTATTTACTTTATAACCCAGTAAAAAGTGTGCCATGCAGTTCTGCCTCAGTTCTTATACTTACTCCAATATGATGGGCACCAAGTCAAATATTCTCCACATACATAATCTGATTTGAGGGTGAGGAATAGAAGAAATGAATTTTCTGTACTTACATTCAGAAAAAAATGTGGGCAACTGACTCCTTCTACTCATTGTAGAGAGTCTTTCTTGAAAATTTCTACTATAATACTTTGGAATTTAAATAATCCTCTCCAGGGAAAGTGAAAGACTATTTCCTTAGACTTTATAATCCAAAAATGACTTATTTTCCCTTCAAGTGTAAAACCATACCTCTACAGATAGGTAAATTCTCTGTGGAGTTTTCAACATTTATACAATTGTAAGTTAACTTCTGCATGGACTTCTAACACAGCTTCCAAGTCTCAGTAAAATTTCCTCTAGGCCCTTACTATTTAAAAACATAAAGATATTTTCTCCAAAATCTACATTATTTCATAGTAGATAATCAATATGCTTCCCAATAATAAACCAGACTCAGATATACTTGACTTCTTACAAATATGCATGGAATGATGAATTCACATGATATGCAAGTTTAATATAAAAATTGGGAAAAGGGGCATCTGGATGAATCAGTAAGTTAAGCATCTGCCTTAGGCTTGGGTCATGATACCAGGGTTCTGAGATTGAATCCCACAACTGGGCTCCTTGTTCAATGGGGAATCTGCTTCTCTCTCTTCTTCTGCCCTTTCCCCTTGCTTGGTACTCTCTCTCTCTCTATCTCTCTTTCAAATAAATAAGTGATTTTTAAAATAAATAAATAAATAAATAAATAAATAAAAATGAGAAAGAATAAAATTCCAGCTCATCTTATAAGGTTCATGTGGCTATTGAAAAAAATAATTAGTACAACACAAAACATTGAGATAGAGGGAGATTGAGAGAATAAAAGATCAGTTTTAATTATCAATTTAGTTATAAAAAACTTTTATTTTTTATTTTTAAAAATATTTTATTTATTTATTTGACAGAGATCACAAGTAGGCAGAAAGGCCGAGAGAGACGGGGGGGAGGCAGGCTCCCTGCTGAGCAAGAGCCCGATGTGGGGCCCGATCTGAGGACCCTGGGATCATGACCTGAGCTGAAGGCAGAGGCTTTAACCCACTGAGCCACCAGGTGCCCCTATAAAAACTTTTAAATAAAATATTAGCTAGCATAGTTTATGCTATTTTAAAATAATCTATAATTGTAAGGTATTTATTACACAAATTTAAGACTGGTTCAACAGTAGTAAATCACTATGATTCACCATATTCACAGATGAAAGGAACAACATCAACATCACATAGTATCATCATCTCAATGATTGCAGAAATTCTTTCATACCTTTCAATTACTAATAATCACTAAAAATCTCTTGGGAAACAAAAGGAAGAAGGGAACTTAAACTGTTAAGAGAATACTTACATAAGGAGATTTAGATGTCATTTCCCTATGATCAATAAAGTAGGAATGATACTTGTTAAGAGGATCACATACTTGAAGGTGTTGCCAGTGTTCTAAAATGAAAGGCCAAGAAATTGTCTTAAAGAGCCAGATAGTAAATATCTTACTCTTTAGGGGACAAGAGACAAAACTGAGAATATTATTTAAGACTATCTGTAATCATTTCATATGTATCCACTAAAAATGCAAAAAAAAAAAAAAAAGTTATTCCCAAGGTCTGAAAGGGGAAAAAAAAAAAAGTAACTGGCTGTTTATGTGCTATGATTATAGTTTACCAATTCTTCAAAGAAAAGAAAAAAGAAAAATCAAAGAAATAAATAGCATAAGACTCAATAACTTTGCTACTTATTTTGCAGGGCAGTCCAATGCAATGGTCAGGAAAGAATTCTTGAGATATTGTATGCTGCAACTCAGCAAGTTTATTTAAGGAGCTTGGGGACAGGACGCATGGGCAGAAATAGCTACACTTTTGCTGTAGGATGCTGGTGGTTATATGCTTAGTGCTCAGGGAAATGTAGGGAGTATCAGATCATAAAAGTCCTTTTTGAATTTCTACTCATAAAACTACTTTTGCAAGATTTCCCTAGTGCTTGTCATTTAGTTTGATATTAACTCTCAGTGAGATATTCAGGCAGTCATGGACTCTTTAAGAATGTAGCAACCAGCACACATTTGATTTTTTTTTAACTTTGCAGGCTATAGGTCACCCTTCTGGGCTACAGGTGAACATTTTCTGTTTCTATACCTCATCACTTTGACACAGACATTATACATAAAACATTATGTCATATATATTTTTCTTTGATCTTATACAGGCTTACACATTGTTGATTTGGTAGTACTTTTATAATAATCATAATGTAACTTATAAAATAATCCTTCATTCTAATTCCTTAGTAAACATTGTAGACCACCTTATTTCACTAAATGAGATTAGAAAATATCATAGTTTCTGTTATAAACCATCTGTAATTGAGAATTAGTTCTATAGAAAACCAAACTCAGTATACTTATTATGCTGATTTTTACCTGCCACAACAGAAAGACAATTTTCTGATTTTGTCACACATAATGTTTAGTGTTTCTCATTTTTTTAATGATGATTACAATCTTTGGGTACTTTGAAAATAGCAAGACACTACCAAAATATATAGTAAAAAAAAAAAAAATAAATCCCTGAATAAATATATAGTACAGTTGTGTTTCTGTCCAAGAATAAAGGCTCAAATGAGGTACTTAAAATAAATTGTCTCATTTTCCTTTGCACTGAGTGAAGCAAATAGCCTCAATTGAGCTAATTTGATGAAAAAGTCCTTAAGACAGTCCACTTACATTTTTTACTCTATTCAGGCTAACCATCTAGTGATTTTTTTTTCATTTGTTTATGGTTGACATATTCAAGAATACATTAAATGGGAGAAATATTATTTAAGGACTCTTTGGAAAATAAACAGCTGTCCTTTAATCTGAGAAATTTTATAATTAAAAAATAACATCTATATGATCCAACAGACAAAAGACTGTGTAAGAGAACTGAATTTTCCTTCTGATTGATGGGAATAGAGAGTGCTGTCTTTGCATTCTTGTCTCGGATGACAACTCACTGATCTTCTATAGCATTCCACTGGCAGACTGCTTCCTGATTCCATCAAATGGCTGACATGACAACAGCAAACAATTACAGAGATATAATTTCTATAATATGAAACTATTTTTATTGGTTTATTAAATTAGCTTCATCTACATGTACAATCTGTTTCAATTTTTATTTAAAGCTGCATTCATCTAAATTTGTCTTATACCTGTACATGCATATGTGAGTCTGTCAGAGTTGGGTGTTTTGCTTTTATAGGACAACTTCATTAAAAATGACAACAGCAACATTTTAGCTGACTGGAGAGATTTTTATTCTTAGTATATAGACCAGTCATTTGACTTGTGAAATTGGTTTCAAAAGGCTTGCAGCAAAATGACTTTGACAAGATGTCACACTGTGAAATGTGGGTGACAAGATGGATCTCAGTGAATAGTGCAAAGAAAGATGACGTAAATTAATTTCAAAATAACAACTTGATTCTGCTGATAGAGGGAAAAGAACATTGATTGTAACAGGACTGGCAACGATAGTCCTGAGGCTTTATGAATACAGAAATAACCAGTGGAGGAGAATTTTAGATTTCAGTTTTCATAAACAGAATAGTTGAAGTAATGAGGAGGAATGGTTCAGAAAAATACAGGCAAAATGTTCATTCAGATTAAGACCAGAGCTTCTGAATACTCTTATGAACCTCTCAATCTCCCAAGAGGTTAAAAAAAAAAAAAAAAGTTGAAACTCCCTGATACTGCAGGATAGCTTCCTTTAGATGTGTTACAAGAGTGTTTAACTTGGTAACTATTCATTAAGTTGCACATATATGAAGTATATGCTGTTTTGTACATATGCTGCATTTTGCATTTTTTCAAACCATTTGTTTCTCTCTTGCCTTCAGGTGCCAATCCAGGACTAAAACTTCCTTCAAATTTCTCTGCTTCCAAACTAACTCCAGAATCCCAAAAGCTAAAGAAATTGAATGATTTCATTTCTATGCTGGTTCTGTTTATCTGGCCAAAAGAAGTAGAAAACAAATAAGAGGTATATTAATTGGCTGATTTCCATGCACAAAAATGCTAACACCTTATTGAGGACCTGAGTTTTATTGACTAGGATTTCCTTGTTTTAGAACAAGGATTTCCTTGTTTTAGAGTACCAGCGTACTCTAAAATGGTGTTCTCAATATTCCCTATCTGTTCTATAAAAATAATCTGAAGGCAATAAATATATTCTATATATTGCCTTGAGATTATTTCATAATTATTATTATTATTAAATAAATACATTATAAATAAATTATAAATTATAAATAAATAAAATAATTATTAAAATAATCTGAAGGCAATAAATATATTCTATATATTGCCTTGAGATTATTTCATAGAAGAGATAGGGAATATTGAGAACACCATTTTAGAGTACATTGGTTAAAACAGCTTCTGATTATATTAATTCTTTTCTGGAAATATCTCAACAAATATCAACTGACATCTATATTTGCCAAAGGCAACTCATCTTATAGCATAAAGGTCCTTAAAAGAAAAAGAAAAAAAAATGTACTTGATGCAAGTCACCAGACAAGTTGTTCTAAAGGAGATACCTAAAAAGCGGTCCCCTACTTTAGCAACTTGGGTTACCACAGAAGTTAAGATCATGGATGTGAAATTCAAGGACCCATTGATTTACTCTGATTTGAAAATTAAATTCTTATGACCATGGGAAGATTATTTTCCTTCTCTAATAAGATGCTAATAATGATATCTTACTACAACCAACCAGTCTTCCAAAAACGCCTTACCTTGATTAACTTTAGTCTGTCTTTTTTCCTAACTGAGTTGCTGACCTTCCTTTCCTTAGAACATTTACTTTAAAAAATAACTTAAAACTGTAAATTCTTTCTCCACTCATTTGAAATATAAAACTTTTATTCAGCTACTTAGGAGTTGACACTGAGGCTGTCTCCATATCTTGGCTATTATGAACTATGCTGTAATAAATATAGAAGTAAAGATATCACATATCTTTGTAGATTCTATATATCATAAAGATATATACAAGTAAAGATACCACTTTTACTTGTATATATCATAAAGATATATACAAGTAAAGATACCTTTTTCATTTCCTTTAAATATAACCCAAAAGTGAGATAGCTTGATCTATAATAGCTCTAGTTTTAATTTTTTGAGGAAATTCCATATGTTTTCCACAGTGGATACACAAATTTACATTCCCACACACAAGACACAAGATTTCCCTTTTCTCCATATCTTTGCCAACACTTGTTATCTCTGTCTTCTTGTTGATAGAGATTCTACCAGTGTGAGTTGATATCTCATTTTCATTTTTATTTGCATTTCTCTGATGATAAATGATATTAAGCATCTTTTCAGGTACCTGCTGGTCAGGTGTATGGCCACATGGGTGGCATGGGTGGCTCGGACAGTTAAGCCTTTGCCTTTGCCTCAGGTCATGTTCTCAGTGTCCTGGGGTCGAGCCCCCTTGGGGCTCTCCACTCAGCGGGGAGCCTGCTTCCTCCTCTCTCTCTGCTTGCCTCTCTGCCTACTTGTGATCTCTCTCTCTGTGTCAAATAAACAAATAAAAAACTTAAGAAAAAAAAGTCTATCCAATTCTTCTATCCATTTTAAATCAGATTGTTTTTTGTTTCTTTGTTTTTTTTTCCTTGTCTGTTATTGAGTTCTATGAGCTCTTTATATATGTTGGATATTAGTCTTACCCAATAAGTGATTTGTAAATATTTTATCATATTTCATAGATTGCCTTTCCATTTTGTTGATTGTTCCTTTTGTTGTGCTGAAGATCTTGAGTTTGCTGTAGTCTTGTGGATTTTTGTTCAGTTTCTTGTGCTTTCAGTGTCATATCCAAAAAATCATTGTCAAGACCAATGTTGAGGAGTCTCTTCCCTATGTTTTCTTTTAGGAGTTTTATAGTAGCAGGTCTTATGTTTAAGTCTATGATTGATTTTGATTTTTAAAGATGTATTTATTTATTTTATTTAATATGTATCAATTTAGGGGCACCTGGGTAGCTCACTCTGACTTTTGCTCAGGTCATGGTCTCAGCGTCCTGGGATTGAGCTCCACATCAGAATCTCTGCTCATAGGGGAGCCTCCATTCACCCTATCTCTCTCTCTCCCTCTGCCTGCCTCCCTGCCTACTTATGATCTCTGTCAAATAAATAAATATTTAAAAAAATATGTATCTATTTGTTTGAGAAAGAGAGAGAGAGGAAAAAAAGCAAAAATACAGTACTGGGACTACATCAAAATTAAAAAGTTTCTGCACAGTGAAGGAAACAATCAACTAAACTAAAAGGCAACCTATGGAATAGGAGAAGATATTTGCAATTGACATACTTATAAAAGGTTAGAATCCAAGGTATATAAAGGACTTATAAAACAATATCCTAAAATTGAATAATCCAATTGAAAACTGGGCAGAAGACATGAATAGATATTTCCTGAAAGAAGTCATCCAGATGGCTAACAGACACATGATAAGATATTCATCATTAACTCCCATCAGAAAAATGCAAATCAAAACTACAATGAGATATCACCTCACATCTGTAGGAATGGCTAAAAAATAAATAAATAAATAAATAAATAAATAAATAAATAAATAAAAATAACAGGTGTTGGTGAGGATGTGGAGGAAAAGGATCCCACTTGTCCTGTTGGTGGGAATGAAAACCAGTGCAGCCTCTTGGGAAAATACAGCAGAGTTTTCTCAAAATGTTAAGAATAGAACTACCTTACAATCTAATAATCACACTACTGGGTATTTATCCCCCAAATATAAAATACTAATTCATAAGGATACACGCACCCCTATGCTTATGGCATCATCATTTACAATAGCTAAAATATGAAAGCTGCCCAAGGGTCCATCAACTAATGAATGGAAAAAGGTGTGTACATATATGCAATGGAATATTATTCAGCCACAATAAAAGAATGAAATCATATCATTTGGAACAACACAGTTGAAGATAGAGTGTATAAGACTAAGTGAAATAATTCAGTCAGAGAAAAAAAATACCATATGATTTCATCCATATGTAGAATTTAAGAAACAAAACAGATAAGCCAAGGGAGCTGGGGAAGAGAGACAAAAACCAAGATACAGACTCTTAACTATAGAGAAAAAACTGATGGTTACCAGAGGGGAAGTGGGTCAGAGGATAGGTGAAATAGGGGAAGGGGAATAAGAGTACACTTATCATGATGAGCACTGAGTAATATATAGAATTGCTGAGTTATTATATTGTACACATGAACTTAATATAGCACTGTGTGTTAACTATACTGGAATTAAAGATTAAAAAAAAACAATTAAAAAAACAAGCACTGTAAAATGTTGATCAAGTGGGGTTAATTCTGCAAGTATCATTAAAATTAATATATTTTGGTTAATATTAATTCATAGCATTAATATATTTTAAAAATAGTTTATTGCAATCTGTTTATATACAATATTTCCAAGATCTTTCTTTCTAAAAATGTCTCTTAGAATTACTTTAATAATTTCTAAACTAGGAGCAGGAGTTAGGTGATTTGATATGTCAGTATATATATATTTAAAGATTTTATTTATTTATTTGACAAAGAGACAGCAAGAGCGGGAATACAAGCAGGGGGAGTCGGAGAGGGAGAAGCAGGCTTCCTGCTGAGCAGGGAGCCTGAAGCAGAGCTTGATCCCAGGACTCTGGGATCATGACCTGAACCTTAATGACTGAGCCACCCAGGTACCACAATATGTCAGTATACTTTAAAGTGTATTAAAAAATATTCCAAAGAACTAATCTTGAACCTCAGTATGGTCAGATTCTCTACCTCCATTCTACCCTTTATATAAAATAAATATGTAAGCAGTTAATGAAATTCAAGGCTGAAAATGATTTGCTATTGTCTCATGAATTCCTAAAGAAAGAAAATTCTTTTAGAGAGTCTATATATAGACACACTCTGCAAGCAAGAACACAGATGCATTTATGAAGAGATTATTATCCACTACACTAACCAAACTTTTCCCATAAGCAAAACATACCAGATGAATTATCAAGCTTGCTTATAAACAGTACTCAGTTCTATGAGAGAGAAACGTACACTCTCCTAACTGCTCCACAATTTTATTTTTGAGTCGTTCATTATGAAAGTGTGTGTGTGCATGTGTGCATGTATGAGTGTGTGTATGTATCTTGGGGGACAGGGAAGGCAGGCTGGAATGAAGGGGTGGGATACCTAAGGAAAAGGATATTTCTTTCCTGCTAAGTAGTGATGATGCACTCTGGGAAATCAAAAGAGTTATTATTAAAAACTACAAGATAAGCAATTTTGATAACAAGCAGCTGTGTAAATGTTTAATACTTTCCATTGTTATGCAAGGTAGTTTAGACTCTGCTTGGAGCAGGCTGTGAGCAGGATGCCCCAGATTTATTTCCTTTGTTCTAAATCCACAGCTTGCCAAGCATTCCTATGCTGGGGACACTAAACTGACAAGGAGTTTCTTATACATATTCAATAAAATATTAGACAATTATATATATAATTATATGCAGTATTATATACTATACATATATACAGTACTATACATACATATATATATATATATATATATATATATATATA
>ML092990.1:30043-49623 GCA_003697995.1 Taxidea taxus jeffersonii | reverse complement strand
TTTTCATTAAGATTTAGACTCACAGACTATCAACACTGGAAGGAGTCTCAGAGCTAGTATAGTCTGATTTTTTATATTATAATATGTTTAAGAATCACTTTCTCTTTTAATATGTATAGAATCTAATATATGTATTAGAATTGGATTCTGGATCATGTTGCAATAGAACTAGGATGTACATATTACATAATACCAAAGTTTCAGATCAGTTGTTCTTAGATTATGGATTGGGAGACACTAATTCTCAAATGTCCTCTGTTTACAGATGAAAAATGGAGGTTGCTTGACTTAACCAAAGAACATGCAGCTAATCAGTAAATCGATGACATTGTTTCTCAAACCAGTATGTGTCCCATCACACTATACTATCTTTGTAATGAAAAAAAAATTGTGACACCAGCATTTTCATATAAGCATAATAAGAGGTCCATATGACAGGCATTTGCTTGGAGTATATGAAACAATGGAGAGCCCTCTAGACATATCGGTACTTTGATGTTAATTATTAAGTACTAATTAGTAGAAGAACATATTGAATACTATAGTGGGCTATCTTTTTTTTAAATATATTATTTATTTTTTGACAGACAGAGATCACAAGTAGGCAGAGAGGCAGGCAGAGAGAGAGAGGAGGAAGCAGGCTCCCCGCTGTGCAGAGAGCCCGATGCGGGGCTCTATCCCAGGACCCTGAGATCATGACCTGAGCTGAAGGCAGAGGCTTTAACCCACTGAGCCACCCAGGTGCCCCAAGAAAACAATTTTTAAAGAATAGAAATCTTGTTATAGTTTATGATCTTGTGTATAGTGGGCTATCTTCAAACTGATTACTGAATATATTACTAACTCTTGATTTACATTCTGGGAACACATTAAAATATCAACTCTCTTATCTCTACTGAGGAAAGATATGTAGCATTGCATGAAGGATAACTGTTCTATTCAACAAGCTTTAAAAAAATCTATTATTTCAAGTAATATAGAAAGAAAAACTGCTTTAAATTAAAAATCTGTTTTTAATATAGAAAAAAGTTGTGCCCTTCATTGAAGAACAAAAATGATAAATCCCTGGAGTCCAGTCAGATGCACGTAATAACATTAAAAGACAAAGGACACTCCAGTAGCAAAAAATAAATGAAAAAAGTCGCTATTTTAACACCCTGGATTTTTTTTCTTAATTTTTTAAATACAAGTCTATATTCTTGCCTGATTTTGTTTCTCTATTTCACATTTGTCTTTGCTGTTTTTGTTTGTTTGTTTGTTTTGTTCTATTTTGTTTTGTTTTATTTTTAACCAGATTGTGATATACTGGTGGTCTTGGCTCCCCAAACAAAATACAATCATTTGTAAAGGGATTATTTTGCAAATTGGCACTGAACAATCGTTCATTTCACAGTTTACAGAGCTGAGGAAAAAGGAGTTCTGAACATTTTTCAGTTTTCATTGGTCCTGGTTTTTGGCTAATGTCTCATGGATAAAATTAAATGTTTGTTCCTTTGTGGAAAAGATGATGGCATTTAAAAATAAAGATTTTATAGTATGGTCAAAAAACAAAAACAAAAACAGAAACAAACAACAACAACAACCAAAAATGTGGGTCCACAAGTAGACAGAATTTCGGGGAATCAGTCTCTTACTTGGGAACCAAACCATTCATAGTTTTTATTGTAATTCTTATTCACAAATAAAACAGATTAAAAGCCCAAACAAATATATTTTCTTAAATACCACTTTGCAAGATGTGAGTGAACAACAGTTGGTCTCTGAGGGTTGACTACAGGAAGGTTCAATTCTTATTATGTCAGATTACTTTGTAACTAACCGAGAGTATGGGGAAAACCCTGTCATAGTAAGCATGGTTGAAATTTATACCTTCTACTGTGTCATATGTTTATAAAGTTTTGTTTATATGAGTCTGTGTTTTGTATATTACTATGTAGTGTGAATTTTCCCCTTATCTTATTTTTTGCAATACTGTCCCATTTTTTCAATTTATTCTTGTGGACAAATATGTATATCTATATTCAAGCAGCTAATAACATGTCAAGTTTAAATTAACAGTTTGTTGTCTGTGAGTTATCTATAAATGGTTTTTTTGATAGGGGTATTAGCATGAAAATACTTAAAATGAAATGTGAATAGTACCAGGTAAAAATAATAACTTCCAAACCTTTGATCTGCCATTCAGGTACACATAGCTTGAGGATAAAAGAAAAGGAGAAAATAGAGAAAAGGAAAATGTTTCCAGATGAAATACACATATACACACAGGAGACTTCTAGACTTTCCCTGATGTGTGAAACAAGAGAATACATGTGTTCTAGGTTATATGCTTTATACATGTTCACGGTCATTTAAGAGATACACTAAAATATATGGCGACTTTTGTACACATATTAAAGTATTAATAGTGATTCCGTTTTTAGATATTTTTCTATGTTTCTTAAGATAATTGTTGATATTTTTCATATTATGATATTTTGCTACAGATATAATTTTGCAGCACAACTCAAATGCTACTTGAAGAGGTGTTATAATCGACCAGCTCATTTTGTGAGAGTTTCAAAGCTTTCATGATATCTGGTCTTCTCACTTTTTGCAATGTGAAAGGAAATCTTGAAAAACCCAAAGGTTATGGATTTCATTTTTAAAAAATCAAAGTTTTTTTTTTTCCTCATTCTTTTAAATATTGCCTGTGAGACATTGGGAATATCTTTTTTTTTTTCTCTCTCTCTCTTGGAACTACAGTTCCTTCCTCCATGAAATAACAAGTCATTATTTTATGGAGAATGGACCACAACAGGCTATGTGAGTGCTCAGTGAATGTGTATTGAGTTGTTTCACTATGTAGCCATTGATTGCCTTTAAACATCTCCAAATTGTGACAATTTACTCCATAAAAATATGTCACAGTACTTTTTAAAATCCACAATCAAAAGTTGTGATTTGATTTTTTAAAACTAAAGATGTTTACCCTATTTAGTGTTATTTCAGCATCTTTAATCAACCATGTTCTTTCTACTTACAGTTCTTAAATTATGAATTCAAAGAGAACTAATGGGACCAATATTTCAGCAGATGGTTTAGCCCTGGAATTTTATCTGAGTCTGAGATTTTTAGGTTCCTTGGCAGAAGAAAATATATAGTTGTTTGCTCCAAATTTAGATGGAATCACTTAAATAAAGGAAGAGTGATATGATTCGAGTGATTCTAAGAAGCAATTATAATATGCTAAGTATTAAGAATCCTTGATAATTGTCAGAATTTGTAGGTAAAATCAATAAACTAATGGAAGACTAAAACATAAGAAAACCTATAAATTTCCTGACTTATTAAAGAGGCAGATGCTCGTATGTGATGATTTTCCTAGAGAGGAAAATAAGGAATAAGTTGAATTAGCCTCTTCAGCGGCAGCTATATGAGGCAACCAAACCAGATTTATCAATAATGAAGTTATATTTAAGAATCAAAGTTTGTTTTGATTCTTCACACATGAAAATACAAAGAATAGAAATATATAGTGAGAGACTTTATTTAAACTCAGACTGACCTCTGTCACCAATTCTAAAAATACATTCTTGAAAATATCTTGAAGTTTTTATCTCAAATTTAATAATTGATTTTTATTTATAATGATTCTTCTTTTCCCACTGAGACAGAAAATTAATTATAATATAATTAATAATAATAACGTGATATAATTAAAATTATCCTTACAGTAGGTGTGTTTCTTTCTAGGGCGAGGTCCAAAGCAACCTGGTGTGAGTGTGAAAACATTCATAGTTCTAATTAACCATTTTTCTTCTATGACAAAGTTTGTCAGTCACACCCTGTCACCCAGGGGGCAGGTATTTCTTCCCCACCCTTCTGTATGAACTAAACAGATATAAACACTGTAATGTTTCTTATTTTTAAATAGAGTACATTCATAGAAAAATTGGGAGCTTTATAGGGTTTCAACTACATACAGTATATTAGAACATTTCACCATCATAAAATCACTTTATTCTCAACTACCGGTGAGGAAGATTGTTCAAATAAAAAGTCAATTTGATTGAATTGTCTTGAAACCAAGGCCAGTCCAAAAACTCTTAAAAGCCAGAGGCTAGTGAAGATCCTTCCACAAGAACTGGAAATGAGTTAGGTGAGTGCTGATGCTTTCCCCCAGTAACATGGATACATTAATGTCACTGTTGTTTAGCTAATATATTAAGAATTGAATACCGTATGTAGGTTATTTGAGGGGCCAAAGTGTTATATGTTTAAATTCTAGGCTCTATAAAAAAATCAAGTATTTTTTTTGTTTGTTTTTTTCTTAAAGACAGCTGCAAAAAAACTAACTGAATGAGTGTTTAAAGTACCCATATTTTTGAGCAATATGAAAAACCCCTTTTCTTGTGTGTAGTTTAGTTATTTTCTTTTGACTCTTACCTTGGCAGTATCTGGTTTCAGACTTAAAATATTATGGGCTTTGGGGCGCCTGGGTGGCTGAGTGGGTTAAAGCCTCTGCCTTCCGCTCTGGTCATGATCCCAACATTCTGGGATCGAGCCCAGCATCGGGCTCTCTGCTCAGCGGAGAGCCTGCTTCCCTTCCTCTCTCTCTGCCTACTTGCAATCTGTCTGTCAAATAAATAAATAAAATCTTTAAACATTTTTTTAATTAAAAAAAGAATATTATGGGCTTCATGATCATCTTAAAAGAATTTTTTTTCTTCTCTGTATTTTTTTTCTTCTTTCTGAATGGCAGTATTTCTTATGTTCTCATCATGCTATGTCTGGACTATTGCAATACCCTAAAACATGATTTTGTTGGCTTTTAGAGCATACTGTAAAAACAATGCTCTTCATAAAATGTTTGTGGCCTTGTTGATTTTTTCATCTACTTTCATTGAACTGGAGTGCAATATCTAATGTAACCTTTTATTTTAGTATTCCTATGTACAATGACAAAGTTAGGTCTTTCTTTATAGGGTTAAAACTATAATTATGGTCTTACCAAGTAAAGATGAGAGTTACAATAATAAAAATTAATAATAATTAGCAAAATATAAACAGCCAACCAAATAGAAATTAATCATTAAAATTATTTTACATAATAAAATAAATTAATTATTAAAATTATTGTTATTAAAATTAATAAAATAAAATAATTAATAAAACATACCTATATTGTAAAGAACAATCTGAATCTGCCTTTTAGCAAATTTCACATGGTAAGTTTCTCAGCATCACTTGAGTCACATTGCAGATTTGTGTGTAATCTGTATATGTGAATGCCTAATACAGGGTCATCATGGCATAAAAACAATTTGCTAGTGTTCTTAAACTGATAAAAAACAACAAAAAATGTAAAACTGAACATTATAAGCATAATTATTTCTTTCATGTTTCATTTTTGTCTGTTCATTAATGTATTTTGGGAGCCCCAGTGGTTCTGGTAGAGGAAGGGATGCATAGAAAAACAATGGGTAAATATAATGGAATGAAGTAATGAGAAAATTGTAAGACACCTTTGAACCCTTTCAAACAACTCAGAATAACAATTCACAAATAAAGAATGTACCCAAATGTATAGAACAATAACAAAGATAAAGCAACTAATAACTAATAACACAATAATGGTAGGGAAATTTAACACCCTACTTACATCAATGGACAGATCATCAAAATAGAAAATAAACAAGGAAACAATGGCTTTGAATGTCATGCTGGACCAGATGGAGTTAACAGTTAAATTCAGAACATCCCATTTTAAAATGGCAGAATGCACATCTTTTCCAAGTATATGTGGAATATTTTCCAGAGTAGTTTACATATTACATCACAAAATAGACTTTAATACAGTGAGACTGAAATAATATCATGCATCTTTTCTGACCACAACACTGTGAAGCTGGAAGTCAACCACCAGAAATAATTTGGAAAGATCACAAATACATCAAGGTTAAACAACATGCTACTAAATAATGAATGATCAATCAAGAAACCAAAGAAGAATTAACAAAAAATAATGGACACAAATGAAAATGAGAACACAATGGTCCGAAATCTTTGTGACGCCTCAAGAGCAACCCTAAAAGGGAAGTATATAACAATATAGGCCCACCTCAAGAAACAAGAAAAAACTATAATAAGCTTCTTAATTTCACATGTAAGGGAACTAGAAAACAAAACAAAACAACAAACAAACAAGCAAACAAAAAAAAAACAAATAAAGTTAAAGCCAACAGAAGGAAGGAAATAATAAAGATTAAAGCCAAAATAAAAGATATAGAAACTAAAAAAGGAGTAGAACCAATCAATGTCACCAGGAGCTGGTTCTTTGAAAACGTCAATAAAATTGGTAAACTTCTAGCCAGATTTTTCAAAAAGAAAGTAGACCCACATAAATAAAATTACAAATGAGATTTGAGAAATAGCAACAGCACAGAAAACAATTATAAGAACAATTAAAAGACAGTATAAAGAGAATTATAAGAGACAATATAAAGGCAAATAAGATAATATTATGAAAAACTATATGTCAATAAATTGGACAACCTGAAAGAAATAGAAAAAATAATTAGAAACATAAACTACCAAAACCAAAACAAGAGAAGGTAGAAAACTTGAATACACTGATAATAGCAAAGAAATTGAATCAGTAATCAAAAAACTCCCAAACAAATAAAAATTCAGGGCCAGATAACTTCACAGGCTATCTACTTTAAATCCTACTGAATATTTCAGAAATTCTACTGAACATTTCAGAAGACTTAATATCTATTCTTCCAAACTATGCCAAAAATTAGAAAAGGAAAGAACACTTCCTAATTCATTCTATGAGATCAGCATTACCCTGATATAAAACCATATAAAGACACCACCAATAAAAGAGGACTACAGGCCTATACCCCTGCTTAACATTGATATAAAAATTCTTGATAAAATACAAGTAAACCAAATTTAAAAATACATTAAAAATAATTCACCATGTTCAAGTGGGATTTATTCTTGGATGGGGTTGTGGTTCAATATTTGCAAATCAACTACTGTGATACCCCACATTAGTAAAAGAAAGGATAAGAAATGTATGATCTTTCCAATAGATACAAAGGGTCATGTGTACCCGAATATTTATAGCAGCAATGTCCACAATAGCCAAGTTATGGAAAGAACCTAGATGTCCATCAACAGATGAATGGATAAAGAAGATGTGGTATATATATACAATGGAATACTATGCAGCCATCAAAAGAAATGAAATCTTACCATTTGCGATTACATGGATGGAACTAGAGTGTATTATGCTTAGCTAAATAAGTCAACTGGAGAAAGACAATTATCACATGATCTCCCTGATATGAGGAAGTGGAGATGCAACAGGGGTGGGAGTTAAGGTGGTAGGAAAAGTAAAAATGAAACAAGATGGGATCGGGAGGGAGACAAACCAAAAAAGACTCTTAATGTCATAAAACAAACTGAGGGGGGTGGGGGGGAGAGGGGTTGGGAGAGGGTGGTGGGGTTACATTATATGTTTAAATAAAGCTAAAAAAAAAAGCAACTACTCTAATATTTGGTATATTATCTTCTATTAATTTCTGTTTATATTTTCTTAATTAAAGACATAGTATATATATAAAAAAAAAGCATTGGACAAAGTACAACAATCCATTCATGATAAAAATGCTCAAGCAACATAAGGTTAGAGGGAACATACTTCAACAAAATAATGGCCATATACAAAAAACCTGCAGTGAATATCATACACTATAAGGAAAAACAGAACTTTTCTTCTAAGTTCAGGAACAAGACAGAGATGTCCACTCTCACCAGTTCTATTCAACATAGTATTGGGATTCCTAACTACAGGAATCATATAACAAAAAGAAATAAAAGACATCTAAAACAGCAAGGAAGAAGTGAAACCTTCACTATTTGAAGATGATGTGGTGCACTATATAGAAAACTCGGGGAACCTGGGTGGCTGAGTTGGTTGGGTAACTGACTCTTGAATTTTTGCTCAAGTAATGATCTCTGAGTCCTGGGATCAAGCCCTACAATGTGTTCCACACTCACTGAAGATTCTGCTTTGGGATTCTCTCTCACCCTCTGTCCCTTCCTCCTCTAAATTAACTAAATAAATATATAAAAAAAAAAAAAGGAAAGGAAAAAAAACTCAAAAGATTCAAAAAAAAAAAAAAAAACCCTGCTAACTCTGATAAATGAATGCAGTAAATTCACAAAATCAATATACAGAAATCTGCTGCATTTCTTTACACCGAAAATAAAGCAGAAGAAAGAGAAACTATGGAATCAATGAAATTTACAATTACACCAAAACCAATAAAATACTTAGGAATAAACCTAACCAAGAGGTAAAAATGTCTGTGCTCTGAAAACTATATGACACTGTTGAAAGAAACTGAAGATGACACAAAGAAATGGAAAATTTTTCCAAGCTCATGGATTGGAAGCAAAATATATTTAAAAATATTTATTTATTTGACAGAAATCACAAGTAGGCAGAGAGGCAGGCAGAGAGAGGGGGGAAGCAAGTTCCCCACCAAGCAGAGAGTCTGGTGTGGGGCTCAATTCCAGGGCCCTGAGATCATAATCTGAGCTGACAGCAGAGATTTAACCCACTGAGCCACCCAGGTGCCCCAGAAAAAAATATATTTTTTTAAATGTCCATAGTACTTAAAGCAATCTACACATTTAATGCAATCCCTATCAAAATACCACCAGCACTTTTCACAGAGCTAAACAAAGAATTCTAAAATTTGATGGGGCCACAGGAGATGCCCAATAACCAAAGTAACTTCAAGAAAGAAAAGCAAAGCTGGAGACATCACAATTCCAGACTTCAAGTCATATTACAAATCTGTAGTACTTAAACAGAATGCTATTGACACAAAATGATTAAAATAAATTGACAGAAATAAATTGACACAAATAAATAAATTAATATAATAGGATGGAAAACCCAGAAATGAGTCCGTAAGATATGGCCAACTTATCTTCAACAAAGCAGGAAAGAATATCCAAAAGCAAGAAGAGAATCTCACCAACAAATGGTATAAGGGAAGCTGGACAGCAACAAACAAAAAAATATAACTGGACCACTTTCTTACACCAAACACAAAAACAAATTTTAAACCATTAAAATCTTGGAGAAGAATACAGGCAGTAACCTCTTTGACCTTGGCTGTAGCAGCTTCCTTCTAGATATGTCTCCTGAGGCAAGAGAAACAAAAGCAAAAATAAACTATTGGGACTTCATTAAAATAAAAGGCTTCTGCTCAGCAAAGGAAACACTTAAAAAACTAAAAGGCAACATACAAAATGGGAAAAGATATTTGCTAATGAGATATCCAATAAAGGGTTAGTATCAAGAATATATAAAGAACTTATATAAGTCAACACCTAAAGCCCAATTCCAATTAAAAAAAAAATGGACAGAAGACATGAAGAGATATTTCTCAAAGAAAACATCCAAATGACCAATGGACATATGAAAAGGATATTCAACATTACTGATTATTAGGAGAATTCAAATAAAAACTATAATGAGATATCACCTCACACCTGTTTGTATGACAAAAATCAAAAACACAAGAAACAACAAACATTTCTGAGGATGTGGAGAAAAGGAAACCACTTTTCACTGTCGGGGGGGATGCAAATTGGTGCAGTCACTCTAGAAATCTATGGATGTTCCTCAAAATGTTGAAAATAGAACATATGATCCAGAAATTTCACTTGTAGGTATTTACCCAAAGCATACAAAAGTACTTATTCAAAGAAATACATTCACCTCTATGTTTATGGCAGTATTATCTACAATAGCTAAGTTATGGAGAGAGTCCAAATGTCCATTGACTGATGGATCGATAAGAAAAAGTGGTATATATATGCAATGGAATATTATTCATCCATAAAAATAATGAAATCTTGCCATTTGCAACAGTATATGGTTGGAGTGAAGGAGTATTATGCTAAGAGAAATGTCAGTCAGAGAAAAACAAATACAAATGCCATAAAAATTTAAGAAAAAAAATGAGCAAAAGGAAAAAAAAAAGAGAAAGAGGCAAATTAAGAAATAGATTCTTTTTTTATATATATTTTATTTATTTGATAGAGAGGTCACAAGTAGGCAGAGAGGCAGGCAGAGAGAGAGGGGGAAGCAGGCTCCCTGCTGAGCAGAGAGCCCGACACGGGGCTCAATCCCAGGACCCTGAGATCATGACCTGAGCCGAAGGCAGAGGCTTAACCCACTGAGCCACCCAGGCGCCCCAAGAAATAGATTCTTAACTATAGAGAACAAACTGATGGTTGCCAAAGGGGAGGTTGGTGGGGCAATTTGTTAAACAAGTGATGGTGGTAAAGGAGTGCACTTGTGATGAGCACCAAGTGTTATATGGAAGTGCTGAATCATTATCTTGTACACCTGGGACTCATAGATAGATAGATAGATACAGAGAGAGAGAGAGAGTCAGGATCCAGTGCTTAGAGTCTAATGGAGAATGTCCTTCATTATGCAATGGATCTAGGCTATAACATAGATAACCAAAATCACACTGGAACTGGTACTGCAAATGTAATAAGTACTTCAAAGGATGGTTATACAGGAATCATAGAAACTGAGAGAAAAAACTACTACCAACAGAGGGAACAAAGAAAGATGTCACCAATTCAGTTGAATTTGAGCTTTGTATTTAAGGTTAGGTAGAATTTGAATATATGGATATTTAGGTTAACAGCATGGAAGGTGGAGGAAGCATCACAGACATAGACATAAAAACAAGGGAGGCTTATTGCATAGAGGAGAGTTAATCAATCAATGCAGATATATAGAAGGGTAATAATGAAAAATAATAATGTAAATACATGTTGGGGCTATATTATAGAAGACATGAAAGGCCAATATAAAAATATTAAATGACATATTTTGAATAATCATGAATAATCATGAAAGATTTGCCAGATTGTCCTTCACAAAGTAGGTAAGATGAACCATGTAATGCGAAAAAAAAAAAAAAAAAAAAAAGAGAGAGAGAGATAAGAACACTAATTAGGAATCTATTATTATCTAACTATTAAGCAGTGAATCCTGGGCTGGGGTGTGGGGGTTGTGGTGCCTGGGTGGCTCGGTTGGCTGAGTGTCTGATTTGGTTTTGGCTCAGGTCATGATCTCATGGGTTGTGGGATAAATCCCCACATTGGGTGGACTTCACCCAATGAATGCTTGAAGATTCTCTCCATCTTTCCACCTCACTCTCTCTCTTTCTCTTATTCAAATAAATAAAAATATTTTAAAAAGTAATGAAAATAAAAATAGTGAATCCAGGGGGAGAAAAAATAAAAGTGAAGAGAGAAGGTCAGAATCCTGATTTATTTATATGCAGTCCTGCAAGAATTAGAAATTCATTTGAAATGATTAAAAGAAAAACTTTAAAAAATTGAAATATATGCCTTCATTTTTAAGCTATTTCATTAATAGAACAAATCCTGAAATGTGATATTCAAAATATTCCCTAACTACTATGATGTGAATACTAATCATATAGAATGGGCAATGGTTTTGGCTATACTGTTGGTGTCAGCTCTGCATTTAACACAGTGAAAATGATTGAAAGGAAAGAAAATGCAGTAAGTATTCAGGACTACCAAGATTATCAAGGTTTGACTTGCTCATGGGATATATATTTGGAGATGTCCTAAAGTCACATGCAAATTTAGACTAGTACTCCACAATCTGGTATATTTCATTTAAGCCATAAATGGAAAAATTCCATTCAGTTAGAGAGAGGGACAATTTGAGCTCCAAGTTACAAAACAGCATTAAGCAATTATTATCAGTAAAACATTACAATTTTTCAGCCTGTATACACTAAGGAAGATGGCAACCACAAATTTTTGGTGGGGTAGTAAAATATACCATATCTTTACTCCACTAAAAAACTGATGGTATATTAGGTGAAGTATTTCTGATTGTACACTTTCATTAAGATAAGGAACATATTGCAGTGGGGTATAATGGAAGAAATAAACATTTTTAATTTGTATGCATTTTCCTACAAAGTTTAGATACATAAGTTTATTCTTATTTTTTTCAAGTTTAAAAATATTTTATTTATTTATTTATTTATTTTGACGAAGAGAGAGAGATCACAAGTAGGCAAAGAGGCAGGTTGAGAGAGGGAAGCAGGCTCCCTGCTGAGCAGAGAGCCTGATGCAGGGCTTGATCCCAGGACCCTGAGATCATGACCTGAGCCGAAGGCAGAGGCTCAAACCACTGAGCCACCCCGGCTCCCCTAGATACCTAAGTTTAGGTTTCCGCCTCACTCTATCTCTGTGAGACCCTCTTTCTTCCCATACAAAATATGAAAAGTAATACCTTAGTGTTTCTGGTTAAGGTTCAAGTCGATAATAAACATAAAGGACTTAACCAACCAAAAATGCCAGAATAGTTTCTCCACAAAATCCAATGTTTATTATATCATGCTAAATCAGCTGGGTGGATTTCCATTATGTTATAGTGTATAGTGTTATAGTGTATGCTTGAGGATGGTCTAATTTAAAGTATATGTTGGAGGCACTTGCACGGCTTAGATGGTTAAGTGTCCAACTCTTGATCTCAGTTTAGTTCTTGATCTATGGGTCATGGGTACAAGCTCTGGGTTGGGTTACACACTGGGCATAGAGCCTACTTAAAAATTTTTAAGTATATTTTACATGGCATAATCAATATCAATTTTGGTGGCCTTTTACCTTGTACCAAAGTGAAAGGAGGTCTTTTATCTGAATGGCTGAAAGCAACATGGTATACACAGTAGGCACGATGGTCTTTTAGAAAAAGCATTAAATACTTCCTAAAATAAAGTGGACCATAAAATCAACAGTTGTTTCAAAATTACCAATACAGGGGGAAGAGCAAGATGGGACAGGAATAGGAGACCTAAATTTCACTGGGTACCAGCATTCAGCTAAGTAGCTATCAAGCCATTCCAAACACCTATAAACTCAACAGGAGATCAAAGAAAAGAATAGCAGCAATTCTAGAAACAGAAAAGAGACCACCTTCTGGAAGGTAAGATGTGTGGAGAAGGGAATCCGAGGTGATATACAGGAAGATAGTCCATGGTGGCAAGGGCCAGCTCCCAGCAAGCAGTAGAGCAGCAGAGCACAAAACCAGAACGTTTGGAAGTCTGTTCCACTGAAGAATGTTGCTCCAGAGACTAAGCAGAGGGTGGAGCCCTAACTGAAAAGGAGAGATAAAAAGCTTCCAGGACAAACCAAAACTAAAAGAATTTGCAAACACCAAACCAGCCCTGGAGCAAATATTGAAAGGGGTCCTCCAAGCAAAGAGAGAGCCTAAAAGTAACAGACAAGAAAGGAACAAAGACAATATACAGTAATAGTTACCTTACAGGCAATACAATGGCACTAAATTCATATTTTTCAATAGTTACCTTGAATGTAAATGGGCTAAATATCCCACATCAAAAGACACAGGGTATCAGAATGGATTAAATACAAAACAAAACAAAACAAATCAAAAACAAACAAACAAAAAAAAAGCAAAAAACAAAAAACAAGATCCATCAATATGCTCTCTACAAGAAACTCATTTTAGACCCAAAGACACCTCAAGAATTAAAGTGAGAGGGGGGAAAACAATTTACCATGCTAATGGACATCAAAAGAAAGCTGGGGTGGCAATTCTTACATTAGATAAATTATATTTTAAGTCAAAGCTTAGATTTTAAGCCATCAATAATAAGAGATGAGAAAGGGCACTATATCATACTTAAAGGGTCTGTCCAACAAGAAGATCTAACAATTAAATATCTATGCCCCTAACATGGGAGCAGCCAACTATATAAACCAGCTAATAACAAAATCAAAGAAACACATCTACAATGATACGATAATAGTAGGGGACTTTAACACTCCCCTCACTGAAATGGACATATCATCCAAGCAAAAGATCAACAAGGGAATAAAGGCCTTACATGACACACTGGACTACATGGACATCACAGATATATTCAGAACATTCTACCCCAAAGCAACAGAACACACATTCTTCTCTAGTGCACATGGAACACTCTCCAGAATAGATCACATCCTGGGTCATAAATCAGGTCTCAACTGGTATCAAAAGACTGGGACCATTCCCTACATATTTTCAGACCACAATGCTCTGAAGCTAGAACTCTATCACAAGAGGAAATTTGGAAAGAACCCAAATGCATGGAGACTAAACAGCATCCTTCTCAAGAATTAATGGGTCAACCAGGAAATTAAAGAAGAATTGAAAAAACAATCATGGAAACAAATGATAATGAAAACACAATGGTTCAAAATATGTGGGACACAGCAAAGGCAGTCCTGAGAGGAAAATATGTAGTGATACAGGCCTTTCTCAAGAAACAAGAAAGGTCTCAAATACACAACCTAACCCTACACCTAACGGAGCTGGAGAAAGAACAACAAAGAAAGCCTAAACCCAACAGAAGAAGAGAAATCATAAAGATCAGAGCAGAAATCAATGAAATAGAAACAAACAAACAAACAATAGAACAAATCAACAAAACTAGGAGCTGGTTCTTTGAAAGAATTAATAAGATTGATAAACTCCTGGCCAGACTTACCAAAAAGAAAAGAGAAAGGACCCAAATAAATAAAATCATGAATGAAAGAGGAGAGATCACAACCAACACCAAAGAAATACAATTATAAGAACATATTATGAGTAACACTATGCCAGCAAATTTGACAATCTGAAAGAAATGGATGTATTCCATTTAATTCCATATAAACTACCACAACTGAAGCAGGAAGAAATAGAAAACCCGAATAGACCCATAACCAGTAAGGAGATTGAAGCAGTTATCAAAAATCTACCAACAAGCAAGAATCCAGGGCCAGACAGCTTCCCAGGAGAATTCGACCAAACATTTAAAGAAGAATTAATTAATACCTATTCTCCTGAAACTGTTCCAAAAAATAGAAATGGAAGTAAAACTTCCAAACTCATTCTATGAGGCCAGCATGACCTTGATCCCAAAATCAGACAGCGACCCCATCAAAAAGAAGAATTACAGACCAATATCCCTGATGAAGATAGATGCAAAAATTCTTACCAAAATACTATCCAATAGGATCCAACAGTACATTAAAATGATTATTTACCATGACCACGTGGGATTTATTTATGGCCTGCCAGGTTGGTTCAACATTCACAAATCAATCAATGTGGTAAAATACATTAATAAAAGAACGAGAATCACATGCTACTTTCAATAGATGCTGCAAAAGCATTGACAAAGTACAGCATCCTTTCCTGATCAAAACTCTTCAGTGTAGGGATAGAGGTTACATACCTAAATATCATAAAAGCCATCTATTTAAAACCCAGAGCAAATATCATTATGAATGGGGAAAAACTGAGAGCTTTTTCCCATAAGGCAAGGAACACAGCAGGGTATCCACTATCACCAGTGTTAACCAACAGAGTACTAGAAGACAACAGAAAGAAATTAAAGTCATCCACTTTGGCAAAAAAGTCAAATTCTCAGTCTTTGCAGATGATATGATACTTTACATGGAAAACCCAAAAGACTATACTCCAAAACTGCTAGAACTCATACAGGAATTCAACAAAGTGGCATAATATAAAATCAATGCACAGAAATAAGTTGTTTTTCTACACATTAACAACAGGACAGAAGAAAGAGAAATTAAGGGGTGAATCCCATTTACAATTGCATCCAAAACCATGAGATATCTAGGAATAAACCTAACTGAAGAGGCAAAGAATCTGTACTCAGAAAACTATAAAGTACTTATAAAAGAAATTGAGGAAGACACAAAGAAATGGAAAAAAATTCCATGATCATGGATTGGAAGAACAAATATTATAAAAATGTCGATGCTACCTATAGCAATCTGCACATTTGATGCGATCCATATCAAAATATAATCAACATTTTTCAAAGAAATAGAACAAATAATCCTAAAGTTTATATGGAACCAGAAAAGACCCTGAATAGCAAGAGCGCTGAAAAAGAAAACCAAATTTGGTGACATCACATTTCCAGACTTCAAGCTCTATTACAAAGCTGTCGTCATCAAGACAGTATGGTACTGGCACAAAAACAGACGCATAGATCAATGGAACAGAGTAGAGAGCCCAGAAATGGAGCCTCAACTCTATGGTCAACTAATCTTTGATGTAGTAGAAAAGAATGTCCAATGGAAAAAAACACAGTGTCTTCAACAAATGGTGTTGGAAAAATTAGACAGCCAAATGCAGAATGGAACTGGAGCATTTCCATATATCACACACAAAAATAGACAAAAAATGGATGAAAGGCCTCAGTGTGAGACAAGAATCCTCAGTATGAGGAGAACACAGGCAGCATCCTCTTTGACCTTGACCACAGAAACTTCTTTCCAGACACATCTTCAGAAGCAAGGGAAACAAAAGCAAAAATGAACTATTGGGACTTCATCAAGATAAAAAGTTTTTGCACACCAAAGGGAATAGTCAACAAAACCAAAAGACAACTGATAGAATGGGAGATGATATTCACAAATGACATATCAGATAAATGGCTAGTATGCTAAATCTATAAATAACTTATCAAACTCAAAACCCAAAGAACAAATGATCCAATCAAGAAATGGGCAGAAGACATGAACAGACATTTCTGTAAAGAAGACATCCAAATGGCCAATAGACACATGAGAAAGTGCTCAACATCACTTGGCATGAGGGAAATACAAATCAAGCCCACAGTGAGATACTTACACCAGTCAGAATGGCTAAAATTAACAAGTCAGGAAACAACAGATGTTG
Source organism: Taxidea taxus jeffersonii (assembly GCA_003697995.1). NCBI lineage: Eukaryota > Metazoa > Chordata > Mammalia > Carnivora > Mustelidae > Taxidea > Taxidea taxus. The sequence continues at coordinate 32,777 of ML092990.1, read as the reverse complement.
CCAAATGTGGAGAAAGGAGAACCCTCCTACACTGTTGGTGGGAATGCAAGGTGGTGCAGCCACTTGGGAAAACAATATGGAGGTTCCTCAAAAAGTTGGAAATAGAGCAATCCTATGACCCAGCGATCATGCTGCTGGGTATTTACCTTAAAGATACAAATGTAGGGACACCTGGGTGGCTCAGTTGGCTAAGCAGCTGCCTTCCGCTCAAGGTCGTAATCCCAGAGTCATGGGATCGAGTCCCACATCAGGCTCCTTGCTCGGCAGGGAGCCTGCTCCTCCCTCTGCCTCTGCCTGCCTCTCTGTCTGCCTGTGCTCGCTCTAACTAATAAATTAATAAAATCTTTAAAAAAAAAAAAGATACAAATGTAGTGATCCAAAGGGGCACATGCACCCAAATGTTTATAACAACAGTGTCCACAGTAGACAAAATATGAAAAGAACCCAGATGTCTGTTAACAGATGAATGGATAAAATGGATAAAGAAGATGCCGTGTGTGTGTGTGTGTGTGTGTGTGTGTGTGTATGGACTACTATGAAGTCATTAAAAAAAAAACACAAAATCTGGCCATTTGCAATGATGTGGATGGATCTAGAGGGTTTTATGCTAAGCAAAATAATTCAATCAGAGGATCTCTCTGATATGAGGAACTTGAGAGGCAGTGTGGAGGGTTATGGGGGGAAGGGAGGGAAAAATAAAACAAGAGCGGACTGGGGAGGGAGACAAATCATAAGAAACTCTTAGTCTCAGGAAACAAACGGAGGGCTGCTGGTGTGGGAGGGATAGGGTGGCTGGGTGATGGACATTGGGAAGGGTACATGCTATGCTGAATGCTGTGAATTGTGTAAGACTGATGATTCACAGACCTGTGCCCCTGAAAAATAAATACTTTATATGTTAACTTAAAAAAATCACCAATACAGTCATAGGGCACATGGATAAAATTCTAGAAGCCAGAAAAGTTAAGAATTACTTATTCAGCATATATCCCTGGATATTTAAGTTCATGATAAGCAATATTGTTTTAGATGCAATAATGAATGTATCCTCTTAGCATTTAAGATATTCTTTCATAGAAGTTGAACATTTGAAAGCATTTTTCTTTTTGCAGAAAATAAGATGTTGTACTGATTTATGTGAAAGTAGTATGGCAGAAATAATACACCTTTAAATCAATAATCTCAGTGTAAAAGGACAATTTCAAATAACAATGGGCATATTGAGAATTAGGAGTAATAAACATCACTGTGTTATGGTCATTAAAATAATGAAAATGTGGCTAACTCCCTGTGGATTTGAATGGCTTCAAGTGGGCAAAAATTCTTCTTCTTTTTTTTTTTTAATACTTGTGATCCAAACCAATTTTTTCCCCAGTCATGAACTAACCTCATCGAAACAAATTTATAGCAGAGAATCTCTTATTTAAAATGTACTGAATTCTAGGCCAATGGAAGACCTGCAAATTATATGTCTGCTTTTTCTTGAATCAAATCTATACTAATATTCATTCATTCAAATCTCATTTCTGGGGCATACCTGATTATTTTAAACATCTTCTAAGTATTGTAATATTTCACTATTTGATTTACTACATACTCAAATCTCTTTGTAAAGGGGTTTTCTGTACTTTTATTAAGAATTTTGAAGGAAACCATAACCAGTGAGAGTAAATTAGGTAAATTCAAGAAACTATATAAAGGAAAAAAATTGTTTCTAACCTGTTTTGGAAAGAACTGAAAATAAGTGAAATGTAATTTGATATAATAAATTTATGAGATGTTTTGTGATAGCATATCTCTTGAGAGATGGCAGATCTCTGAATACACTGTGGTTCTGTGGATATACAGGTGTGACAATAGCCTAAAAGTCTAAGAACTTCATATGATTGTAGCCATGATGACAGAGATAAATGTGTGAACCAGAGGGATAGATTACTAAGTCATAAAAAGTTATTGGCATTTTTTGTGTTTCTGAAAAACACATATGCGATTGTTTTTATTACATAGTCAATTTGATGCAGTTTTGGCAACTCTGATACATTTTGAATGATACAGTTACCCACCGCTCACTCATACATAGGAGATGGCCTTGGATGTGGTAGGCAGTATGATCTTCCTAGTTGCCTTTTGAGACATTGATTTGCCTGAGAGCATAGAAGTATATAAGAACATTAGAACAGGATACTAGGTCTCCAAAATCTCAGTCTCTAACTTTTCCTTTAACCATAGTCTTCTGAAAATACAGTGTAAGTCAAAAACTTCAGAAAAATAACCTGATTTATTTTTAAAACTTAGGCATGTCTGTCTAATCTAGTCATTTTTTATTCTAAATTATTATAGAAAAACATCCTATATGCATCCTGAGATTCCATGGCAAATTTCTTCTTTTTATATAATCCTCCTTATCTCAGTTATTATATCAGAATTGTAAAATTTCCACCTATTCATTTAAAAAATATCATCTCAAGTGGCATTTTCTTTGGGGAATCTAACCATAAGCATGGTTCCATGTCTTACACTGGGAATCCTTCTTAAATGTCTTTCATGTTACATTTAGTTGTTGCAGAGGTTCTCACCATTTAGGACACTATTATCAACTGTTGTTATTAACAGGAAACTGCAGTCTTAAAGAGTTGAACACTTTAGGACAAGATGTAACAGGTGTGATATGTAAAAATGATTATTTTTTTACCTTCCTTTATAGACCTATATGTTGCTTTAAGAAACAGTGAAG
>ML092990.1:17091-29643 GCA_003697995.1 Taxidea taxus jeffersonii | reverse complement strand
GAAAAGGGGAATTAGGTGAACATGTAGAACATCTAGGGCAGATTCTGTTCCAGTGTTGTAAAATGAATGGAAATTTTATCTCAGCTTCTAAACATTGTTTTAAAACGTAATTGACATCAGTTGTTTCCACCTCAGCAGAATGAAAATTTCTCCAAACTGAAATAAGTATTTAAAAAAATACTTGTGAAAACTACACATACTCAAAAAATGTGTTCAATTTGGCTTCACCCACAGTAAAACGGTAGTTATATTAAAATCTTGCAAGAAGTGATTTTATTCAAATCATTGGATGAAATTTTAGAAAATATATGTAATTATTTGTGAATTATGTGTGTCTCCATTTTATTCCATAAAATACTACCAACTTATCAACATAACAATGAGACAGACACAGTAATAAATGAGTTCATTGCCTTGGTTAATTGGTGAATTTCTTATTCTTGTTGTTGTTGTTGTTATGAAGCTATTATTAGTGTAGAAGAATTGATTCTATTTTATTTAACAGTTTATCTTAATATAATAAATATAAAACATTTAAATGCAAGTGTGTGCCTTCTTGCCCTGGGTTCCTCAGTGATTAGTTTTAGGCTTGCCCCACCCAAAATGATCACATTAAAACTTTTTGGTTTGGGATTATCTGGAAGGTATTTTGCACTTTTGCATGGACCAGTTTTTTTTTTTTTAATGCATATTTGCCACTTTTTAGTTAATCAGTTTTAAATAGATATATTCTAGTTGTACATTTAAAAATATGGTACATAACCCTCATATGACATCCAAAATTTTCCTCCTCTATTATTTTTTGAAGTTTTTTTTAGATTTTTTAATTTGTTGTTTTCATTTCTATAAGTGTATTTAAATTTATATTTCTCTAGCTATCACATATAAGCCATACCTTTTCTCATTCTTGAAAGGCTAAGAAACTTATGCTCCTTTACCAAACCCTACCTTACTTCTCCTTCTGCTTAAATTGTACTTGTTAAATTGTTATATTTATAGTGTCAAGGTATGGGATGTTTACTTTAGGTTTATTTATTTATTTATTATTTAAGTTCACTTTAGTTAACATATAATGCATTATCAACTTAAGGAGTAGAATTTAGTGATTCATCAGTTGCCTATAACACCCAGTGCTCATTACATCAAGTGACCTCCTTAATGCCCAGCAACAAATTACCCTATCACTCACCTACCTCTCCTCCCACAATCATCAGTTTGCTCCCTATTGTTGAGTCTTTTATGTTATGTCTCTCTCCCTGTTTTTATCTTATTTTATTTTTCCTTCCCTTCCCCTATGTTCATCTGTTTTTTTTTTCTTATAGTCCACATATGAGTGAAAGCGTATGGCATTTGTCTTTCTCTGACTAACTTACTTCACTTACCACAATACCCTCTAGTTCCATCCATGTTGTTGCAAATAGCAAGATTTCATTATTTTTGATGACTGAATAATATTCCATTACATGTATATATCATATTCCCTTTATCCATTCATCTGTCAATGGACATCTGCGCTCTTTCCATAGTTTGGCTATGGTGGACATGGCTGCTATAAACATTGTGGTGAATGTCACCCTTCAAATCACTATGTTAGTATCCTTTAGATAAATGACTAGTAGTGCAATTGCTGGCTTATTTATTAATTTTTTTAGTGACCTCCACACTGTTTTCCATATTAGCTGCACCATTCTGCATTCCCACCAACAGTTACCCAGTCTGCATTCCCACCAATAGGTGTATAAATGCAATTGAGTCATCTGCTGTTGGTAGTTTAAGTGACTCAAACATAAAACAAAAAAATTGATTATAAGATGGTCACCATGTTACTGTAATTGTTGAGTGTTAAACTCTAACTTTTGGTCGTGCATAATCTTCCTGACATGTTATAGAAGAAGGGAAATAATTTTAATAGCTTAGATCACTTCCAGAGTGACCAATTTACCAAGAGAGTAGCTTTTCATTTCACTTTATGCCCAATGGTATTTTCTTCATGAAAGAAATTTAATCAAAATGAAGCAAAGTAGGGGATACCTGGGGGGCTTAATAAGTTAGGTGTTTGCCTTCATTTAAGGTTATAATCTCAAAATCCTGGGATTGAGCCCTGCCTTGGGCTACCTGCTCAGTAGGGAGTCTGCTTTACTCCTCCTCCCTGCTCATACTCTCTTACCCTCTCTCTCCCAAATAAATACATAATCTTTAAAAAATTAAGCAAATAATGCATAAAGGTAATTTATTTAACCTATGAGCCAGATAACACTTGTGATGCAGATTTGCTGTAGCCAGGAAATTTACAAACATACTGGCTGAGATTTATACATTTACATAAGACTAATATTCTTTATCTTTTCCCTCTCTTACCCACATTGCTTCCTGCCCAGTACTTTCCAAGGAGTCCTTACTATGCCTCAACTTTGATACAGAACTATAATTAAAACATACTTCTCCTTTAAAAAAATTACCTCATTTTGGGGTGCCTGGGTGTCTCAGTCAGTTGAGCATCTACTTTCAGCTAAGGTCATGATCCCAGGGTCTTGGAATTGAGCCCCACATTGGGTTCCCTGCTCAGTGAAGTGTCTGCTTCTCCCTCTTCCTCTGTGCACTCTCTCTCTCTCTCTCTCTCAAGTAAATAAATAAAATCTTTAAAAAATTACCTCACTTTAATAAGGAGAATATTTTGTTTCTTTTCCATCATATTTTGCAAGTAGTTAACACAGTTTATTTAATGTTTTTATCATTTCTTTATGATAGATATGTTACATTAGAAAACATTTTTCTTTAAATCACACTTAAATTTTGTTCCAATGTTTTTAAAACAATCTGAGACCTACCTTTTTCTTTTAATGAACATTATTGGTTCCTAATTTCAATATAAAATAATGTTAATTGGATTTGGATGGGCATGATCCTTGCCACTAAAACTTTGCCTTTCAAAGCACAAAGTCAAATGTATTCTAGTCTCTTAAAGCACAGACAGGTTAAATAACTTCTTTAAGGACCCATAACCCAACAGGTGGATGACACTCAGGCTGCTCTACATCCTCTCTGGCATCCAGTGCTACTGATGAAATCTGATGCCAACACAATTATTTCTTTCTAGGCAAATGAATCTATGATTCTGGAAACTTTAAGAATTCTATCTATAATTTTGATATAAGGAAGTTCCACAAGACTCTAGGTGTGGACAATTTTTCATTCTTCTTCACCCTCAATAGGCACATAACTCTTTAGTTAAATCTATTCACTTCTCAAAAGTTTATTATTATTTTTTTATGTATAATTGCTCTGCTTGTTTCCTTCTTGAGCCACCATTTTCTGTAAACTTTCTTTCTTCTCCTCCTCCTCCCCCCCTCTTCCTCCCCCTCCCCCTCCTCTTCCTTCTCCTCCTCTTTCTTCTTAATAGAATGTTTAATATTTGAATATACAGTATACTGGACTGATTCCCTCTGTTATTTTTTTGATTATTCCCACCTCTTCATCTTTATTTTTTTTCTGTCCTCTGCACTGGAAATTTATTTTAAAATTATGTGCCAGAATTATTTTTATTTTTGTATTTCCCTAAAAAATGATTCAGTATCTTAGAGACCAGGTATCATTTTTGAGCCTGAGTTCTTATGTAATACTTAAAATTTCTCTGTGGGCACAGGGATGAGAAACTAATATGGAACACTATTCCATACGTAGTGCCCAAATTACTTAAATTTATTATTAAGCTACAGCCTCCTCCTGCTGTCTATGCTATTTGATTTAGGCTGTAATCATACTCAGGGATCTATCAGTAAGAAAAGGCCAACCTTTGAGGCTTCCTTATTAAGTATATATTTTAGTTGCAATGTTTTCTATCCTGGCTTTCCCCTTTCCTTTTCTACCTCTTGTACTCTGTTCTTAAGAAATATGTCCACTGCTGATCCACAATAAGCCAAGTCATCTTCAGTTATCATTTCTGTTATATATTTATTCCTCTCTGTATGTAATTAACATAATCTCATTGAGATATTTTGGGAGGGAAGAAATGTAAATATATAGTCTTCATTTTTTAAGTTATAAATCTGACCCCTGGAAAAAAAATATTTTAAAGGCTATATTTTAAAATTAATTTGGAGTTATAAAACCCTATTGCTTCTAGTTATAAGGACGTATTTGATTCATGAATATTCTTAATTTAATCCCAAAGTTTTAATACTATTTCCTTGATCTCTTTTTCCAGTAAGATCTGGCAAATATATAACAGCTCTTATTCCCTTTTGTAAAATATCTGTTCTCCCCACTCCTTTTTTCTACTATAACTGTTAGAAAGTTAGTATGTCTTCTGTACTTGTATTTTTGTGACAAGTTCACTGTCCTAGAGTTCTCTGTTACATTTTTTTTTCATCTTTAATTTCCATGGTGAGCTATATATGTTACCTCAAGCAGTCTTTTAATGGCTTCCATCTTTCCTTCTCTCTTTCATTGATATCCTTGTGATTGAAATATTATCATCCACCTCCAGGGCACTCAAGAGCAGTCACAGTCCTCATTCATCTTGAAACTCCAATAATTGAAGTCCTTTACCTGCTCATATCTTTCTGTTAGATGTAAGATTTGTCTGTTGCAAGAAATTTCCATTTTGTTTCAAGATTACAGATAGGTATTGAAGTGTATACTACATTGAAGAATAAGCTCTCCTCCCAAGACTGCAAAAATTCCTTTTCTCAACAACTGATGAGCATGCCCTTCAGATTACAGAAGGTGAGAAGCAGATCATCATGAATAAATAATTTGTCTAGTTTGCCCCTCAAAAGAAAAGATGACACAAAATTGTAACTGAAGTTTTCATAATGCCTTCAATAGATTTTCTTTTAAGCACAGAAGTATAAACTTCTGAAAAAGGAATGAGAAATCCTTAGAGACACTTAATGCATTTATCAAAATTGTTTCTCCCTACATTTTCCAGAGAATCCAAAGCTATATTTTGATTTCTTGCCTGAATTTCTTATCTCTCTAAATCATGCTTTCACCATTCCTCTCTTTTGTACTTGTCCCCAAACAGAGAACTGGAAGAATCCCAGACTGGGGATCTCATGCATTTGGGGGAAACATCTGACATATTGTACATTCTTTTAAAACTTTCTAGGGTAAATTCATTTTGAGTTAGTAGTATTAGCTACTGTGGAACATACTAGCAATAGGAATGGCTGTTCCTAACGTAAGAATAATTTGTGTATGGATTTTTTTTTTTGACACTTCTCTTCTCAGGAAGGTGTTGAAAATTGATTAGTATCCCTTCTCAGATTTAAAATGTTTTGAACAAGAGTTCAATCTTCTGGCAAAGATAAGTGAAGATTCCATTGCCTTGGAGGTAAGGAAGTTAAAAAAAAAAAAAGTTAGATATTTTCTTTATACCTTCTGTTTGAACTTTTTAAAAAAGTTTATGTAACAACTTATAATTGATCTTCTATAAACAGACTACCTCTTAAGGGATTCTCTAATGAAATAACAAGCTGTATGATAATTATCTGCATCACTGGATTTTCTGAAAGATAAAAAGATTGTAATAAATATTCTAGCAACTGAAAAATAGTGATCAGCAGTGTTACAGAAATTTGGAACACTGGCATTTTTATGGGGTGACTACTTCTCATTCAAGAACATTTACTAGTAAGTTCATCTCTATTCTGCTGAGTGAAGTAGAAATACTATTGGATGCAAAGAATGGAGGTTCATAGTGAAACTCTTTCATACTGACAGGATGTTTGTGGAAAATGACTGCTAATAATATATCATGTAGTATAATGATGCAAAATTAATCGCTTCACTTAACAGACTTTAAGAATCTTTCTGATCAGATTTCACTGATTCCTTAAAACAAGGCAGATCTTCATTCAAAGGTCAGAGCAATTTAAGAGTCTAAAGAGAAAACAACAACAACAACAAACACAAAAACAAAACTCTCTTCCAATGTACCCTGCATCCAAGCGCTCTTACATTAGCAGTTCAGAGACTAGGCTAAAAACATAAGGAAATTGTTGGGATTCAGAGTGTGACATTGAGAAAGTACACAGGGTTTTTATCAAGTGAAAATTTATAACATGAAAACTTAATTAAAATGTTAATACCTATCTTTACAAAATTATGCAGATAACCATATACTTTGATAATATTTATTCAACGTGTACTACAGAAACTTCTATTAGCTTGTATTTAAACAATAAACTAATGTCTAATTAAGTGAACAATTTTTAGCTGCCCTACAGTCCATATCCATTGCATACATTATATCCCATGTTTCCCTGACCCCAGCTTCCCCAGAAAAGTTAAGTGACCAGAACTTCATTTAATAGTAGTTGTTATTGTATTGTTCTTAATAGTCATGGAATACAGTTTCAAATTCCATCTATAGCTGGTATGACTGTGTGGTCTTAAACAAATAATATAATTTTACATCAATTTTCTTATCTTATCTTTAAAATAGGAGTAACACGTATCTATCTTATAGTTGTTTAAAGAAAAAGTGAGAAAAAATATTATGTGCCTTATCAATGGACACATCAGAATCACTCATTAAATACTATTATCATTAACATCACCTTCCTCTTATCTGGCACTGTATCTTTGCTAGTAAGATCACATGATGCTTCCCCCAGCCCCTCATATTCTTATTTCCTTGAGGTAGATTACACATTCTCTTACATTGCCACAATAGAGATCATGTGAATGTTTTCCTTCCTTCCTTCCTTCCTTCCTTCCTTCCTTCCTTCCCTCCCTCCTGCTTTCCCCTCCCTCTCTCTCTCCTTTCTTTTCTACCTCTTAAACTGATCTGCAAACCAACAAGTCCCTTCTTTCCTAATTATCACTGCTGGACATTTTATTTGTTGATTGCTTTTGTTTGCTTTGTCTTTTGTTTTGCTTTGTTTTGTGACCCAAGTCATTAAGACTCAGAGAGCAGGGTTAACCCACCAATTTCAGTGCTATTGTGGCTGGCTGCTCTACGTGTGTGGCTGTCTCATTCTAAAGCAGTGGAGTCATCCATTTTCTATCTAGTTTTGAGGCCCTGTTATCTCCCCATTATCTTACTCCAAGAAATATAAAGCATTTCCTATCCACCCACTCTGCCCCTACTTCTTCCAATCCTAGGACCTGCCTCACTCTTTAAGTTGCCTGCAGTTCAGACTGAGATATATTTCTTGAACTAGATTTACATCTACTATCCAAAAGTCCTGATTTCCAATACCCAAATAAATATAACATATAACACAATTTAAAACATTGAGTTTAGATCCATTTTAGCAAACATCCTGATTATTCACAAAATTTTAGAACTATCACCTATATATTTCCTTTTATTTTGGACAACCCATGACTTTCTCATTCAGTTTAGACTGTAACTATAAATTGTTTTTCTGCTCTTCGAAAATCAGTTATTTTTATTCTTTTTTTCACTGAATGTCAAAGGATTATAACTCACCAAAACATATGTGAATGGTTCCTCTGTGATAAATTAATGACATTTTTCCTCCTCATCCAAGTCATCTTTTTTTTTTTAGATTTTTTATTTATTCATTTGACACAGAGAGAGATCAGAGCAGCAGGCAGAGAGAGAGGGGGAATCAGGATCCCTGCTGAGCAGAGAGCCTGATGCCAGGCATTATCCCAGGACCCTGAGACCATGACCTGAGCCGAAGGCAGTGGCTTAACCCACTGAGCCACCCAGGTGCCCCTCCAAGTCATCTTTCATCATCACTCTACCACAGGAAAGATATTTCATGGGTATGAAGATGCGAGTCAAGATAACATATACTTTCCTAATCCATATGACTTTTATTGTCAATATGAGTTATGAATTGACAGGTTTGGCTCATAATTTTTGATAAATATTTAAAATTTCTGAAACTCACTGTAAATTATATATATATGGATATATTATATTAATATATTAAAATTTCTGTAAATTATATATATATAAGTTCTGTAAATTATATATATATTATGTATATTATGTATTTATGTATTAATGTATATATTATATTAATATCTTAAATATTTCAAATAAAATTTAATTAAAATTTTAAATAAATAAAATTATATATGTATATATGATTTTATTTATTTGTTTGACAGAGAGAGAGATAACAAGTAGTCAGAGAGGCAGGTGGGCAAGGGGGAAGCATGCTCCCTGCCAAGCAGAGGGCGTGATGGGGGCTTGATCCCAGGACCCTGAGATCATGACCTGAGCTGAAGGCAGAGGCTTAACCCACTGAGCCACTTAGGCACCCTATATTATGTATATATATATATATATATATGGCATATATTAATATATTGCATATATTGATTAATTAATTAATTAATATTATTAATATTAATATATATTAATTCTAGTTAGTTAACATACTCCATAATATTAGTTTCAGGTGCACAATTTAGTTATTCAGCACTTCTATACAACACCCAGTGTTTACTACAGCAAGTACATTCTTTAATCTTCATCACCCATCCAACCCAAACCCCCACCCACCTCCTTTCTACAACTATTACCTTGTTCTCTATAGTTAAGAGTCTGTTTCTTGGATTGCTTCTCTGTTTGTTTTTTTTTTCCTCCCTATGGTCATTTGTTTTGTTTCTTAAATTTCTTAAATTCCGCATGTGAGTGAAATCATATGACATTTGTTTTTGTCTGACTGACTTATTTTGCTTAGCGTAGTACTTCCTAGCTCCATCCAAGTCATATCCAGCCATAAAATGAATGAACTTTTGCCATTTATATATGGCACTTTCATATATATAGATGAAGAAGTGGTATATGAATATTCCATATATGCTAATACTAATATATATATATATTTCAAATATATTCATATATATTCCAAATATATATTTATACATATTCATATATATTCCATCTATACCATTTCTTTATCCATTCAGCAATTGATGGAGACTTGAACTCTTTCTGTAAATTGCCTATTGATGTTAACACTACTATAAACATCCAGGTTCTTATTTACTTTGAATTCATATTTTTGTATTCTTTGGGTAAATACCTAGCAGTGCAAATGCTGGATCATAAGGTAGTTCTATTTTTAACTTTTTGAAGAACATCCATATACTTTTCCACAGTGGCTATACAAGTTTGCATTCCCACCGATGGTATAAGAGGGTTCTTCTTTCTCCATATCCGCACCAACACATATTGCTTCTTTTGTCATTAATTTTAGCCATTCTGACAAGTGTGAGGTGATACCCATTGTAGTTTTGATTTGTATCCCCTTAATGATCAATGATGTTAAACACCTTTCCATGTGTCTGTTGACCATCTGTAAGTCTTCTTTGGAAAAATGTCCATTCATGTCTTCTGCCCGTTTTTTAATTGAATTATATGTTGTGGTTTTTTTTGGTGGGGGTTGAGTTTTATAAGTTCTTAATATATTTTGAATATTTTTAAGTTTTTTTTAAGTTTTTTTAAGTTTATTATTTATTTTTTATTTTTTTTGTTTTTTTAGTTATTTTTAGTTTTTTAGGTTTTAAGTTTTTTAAGTTCTTAATTTATTTTGAATTTTTTGACTATATATTTTGAATACTAATATATATACAAATATGTATATTAATATGTATGTGTGTGTGTATTTGTGTGTGTGTGTGTGTGTGTGTGTGTAACATACCTATGTTTTCTAGGGAATTATTTTAGGTGTTGTTTTTGTTTTGTTCTTACTCCATAATCTATACCATAAAAAAAAAAATTACTATGTTCATAAGTATCTCTGCCAGTACCTTCATGTAAAATCTGCTGGTGCACATATGCAAAGGTGTCCTTAGGGTATACATTCTACTAGAGTAGGACTGCTGGATCTTAGGGCATGTATATCTTTAACTTTAGAAGCTAATGTCAAACTGTCTTGTGCAGGGCTTACATCCAACAACAATGGAGTACGCATTCATGCTAATATTTGATACGGTCAAAGTTTTCACTCCTTAAAATTCTCTCATTAGGTCCAAAGTGCCTTATTTCAGTTTTAATTACAATTCTAAAACATCTGTTAAGGTTGAGCATCATTTTCCTATTTTTATTGGTAATTCCTATTTCTTCTTCTGGGAGGTTGGTTTTGGCCATTTTACTCTGATCATTTTATTCCATGGTTATTTTGAAATACTAAATCACTGGATGGAAATTATTTATAGGTTACATATGGTGAAATTCTTTTCTCAGTAGTGTGTATTTTGACTTTCTTTCAGGTGACTGCTGATTAACAAAATTTATTAAGGTAGTTTGGTTTATTGATTTCTTAATTTTTTTATCTAACAGTGGTTTATGCTCTTGCATTTTCTTTAAAATTCCTTCTGTGTTGCTGGTTCATAAAGATTTTCCTTTTTAACTTCCAAAAACATTAAGATTCTGTTTTTTGCATTAGTTCAAGATATAAATGTGTGACCAACTTTGCTTTCATGTTCCTCTCTGCAGGACTACATTTTAGATGGGCTTCTTTCTGATGGATAGTCCCTCACATGTCTTTTTAAAAAGCATTTACTTTAGAAAACATGTCACAGTAAGGTTTTTATCTGCCCCATTAGAGATGTAAAACTGTTTAACAGCCACCTGCCAATTTTACCACTCAGAAACGTTTTTCTCAAGGGCCTCAGAAATATCTCTTTCAAATATAATCATCAAGGATAACCTCTAGGTTTTTGTGACAGGGTAGGAACTTAACTGCAGCTGGCAAGTTACCCCATATTATAACACTACCTCCTATCATGAAAGTATGAGTAAGTTTAGTTTTCCTTTGAATATAGTTACTTAGCAAACACAGGTGGTCCATGTTCTCTCCCTCACCCCAACTCTTAAAAATCAACAGTTTCTTTTGTTTCATCAGAGCTAAATTCAACATTCTGATCTCTCTCTCTCCCATTGAAATAATTGTGAATAAAGTCTTCCTTAAGTGTTCAGCTTTGGTGGAATTTTTGTTTTGACATTAGTTCTTACTCTCAAAAAATAAGCTATTAAAAATTTTCACTTATTTTCTATTAAGCTCTTTTGAATATATTTTGTCTACTCTTTGCTATTTTGAGTTTCATTATTTTGAGTGAAGTAGAATTATTATTATTACTTTATTTCTCCTACTTAAATTAATTCATTGGGTTTCTGAAACTTAAGAATTGTTGGCTTTCCTTAGTTATGGAAAATTCTCAGCCATTATCTCATGGAATATTTAATTTCCATTCTCACTTTTACTCCATAACTCTGATTTTGGACATTCTAAATCTTTGTTGTCTTCCATCTTTTTATTTTGCCATTTATTAATTCTCCTTTCAGTTATGTCAAAACTCTAAATAAGTCCATTAATTTTTAATTAATTAAGAAATTTATAGCCCTGTTTTATTATTTTATAAATTTCTTTACTAATATTTTATATTCCCTTTCTCTTCACTCATATTTCAAGCCCTACTTTTATTTAATTCATTAATTTATTTAATAAGTAAAATAAAATAAAAATAAATTTATTAGTTTTTTTATTTATTTAATATTTGACTAATACTTTCTATTTTATGTCTTATAATTCAAATATCTAATATCTTGTTGATCTGATACTGCTTTCCGTCATTCTATAGTAGTCTTTATTTTTCTGTTGTGATTTTTAGAAGGTAATTTTGTATTCTTTGTGGGGGTTCATAAGATGTATTAAGCTTTGGCAAAAGTGAGATTTCCTGACAATATTAAATGTAGCTTGTGCTTGCTACTTGCAAGAATACTACTCTTTATTCTAATTTGAAATGGGATTTTGGCTTTAGATATTTTTGAGGCATTCATAATATCAAGTTACTATGAATTGAGACTACTAATATGTGCATTCATATGATGAGTATATATTTCTAGAAGAGTATATATGGATCATATCTGTCCTCTTAACCATAGCTCTAGAAGTGCAACTATCTTTGTTCTTTCCTCATAGTAAAGGGTAAGTGGTTATTTTATTTAAAATTACTCTCAACTGAATGCATGGCCCATTGGGGACTCAACTTCACAAACATGTTTCCCAGCTGGACTTGCTAAATACTTTAAGTGGGATCAAGGCAATATTTCTCTCTGCTTTGGTCTTTAATGTGTGAAAATTTAAAGTCATGTTCACTAGGGTTAGGCAAATACGTTACAGATGAAAAATGGTTTCAGTGCTCTGATTAAATACCTAGATTCTTTTAAAAAAATATTTTATTTATTTATTTGGCAGAGAGAGAGAGAGATCACAAGTAGGCAGGGAGGCAGGCAGAGAGAGAGGAGGAAGCAGGCTCCCCGCTGAGCAGAGAGCCCGATGTGGGGCTTGATTCCAGGACCCTGAGACCATGACCTGAACCAAAGGTAGAGGATTAACCTGCTGAGCCACCCAGGTGCCCCTAAATACCTAGATTCTTGCCTTTTTTTTTTAAGTTTTTTTTTTTTTTTGAGTCATGATTTCTATCTTGCCAGAACACATGCATTTGAAGCTTTACTGTTGTTTCCTTTTTTTCATTTTGTTTGATCCATCATCCTTAGTTGATTTCATTGACAGTGAAAAGAGCAATTGTTTTCACTAATAGCTATCTAGTTTG